>JADBJO010008755.1:7500-12500 GCA_016801955.1 Conus betulinus
TTGATCAGCAAGGATCGATTGATTCATTGTTTAACCGATCACTCGATCGATCAAATAATTAACTAATTGACTGGAATGTTGATTCACTTTTTTAGTTGCAGTGAACTGATCGATGCTGGTTAGCTGGTGGCGGCATGTTTGTGTTTCAGAACACACTCAGTGTTAATCAATAAACCTTCGCTGCCTGATGTCTGTAAATGTAATTCGCCAAGAGTGGGTAAAGGGGGAGATAATTGGGGGTAGTGTAAATATTCCTGCACTATAAGAATCTAGACATCAGTTCTTGTTTTCAGTCGTTCGTTGATTGATTGATTTCTCCTTGAACTACTTTTTTTTAAGAGTCGTTTCAGTCCACGTACTTTATTTCTATCTCAAGTACTTCGTTTTCTGGGTGGCGAGTCACTTCTGTCGTTTGTTGACTTATTTCTTCTTCACATACTTCATTCATTGTTTGCCAGCCACGTACATCGTTCGTCGATCCTTTCTTCTGACAGCATTGTTCATGGCTCGCTAGTCACTTCAGTCCTTCGTTCGCTCTTACCTTCTTCACATACTTCATTCATCGTTCGCACATTTGTTCATTGATTCATTTCTGTATGTGAAATACTTCATTCAGTGTTTGCTAGTCTCATAAGCTTTTTCACCGAGCAGCTCCTCGCGGAAAAAAAAAATTCATTTTTTTTTAAAAAAGTTGTTTATTGATTAAATCCTCCATGAAACGGTGCATTAGTTGTTTGCTGGTCCCTTCAGTTGCGCGCGTTGACTCGTTCCTCCTTAAACCACCAGTGAATTCCTTGTTGCTACAGAATTCTCGCTTCCATTGATTTGTTCCACCTGGAAATCGTTAAGTCATTGTTTTGCTGGTCACTTTAATCGTTTCAGCAATTCAGCCCTCAAAAAAAAAAAAAAAAAAAAGAAAAAAAAATCTCCATTTATTTGTTTGTTTGCAATCTAACTTCCCTGCTTTTATTCGTTATCGACTTCTTTGCTTAATGACTGACTTGCTTGCTTGACGGACAGTTGGGAGCTAATTTGCTGAGGCACTTAGCAAGTTAGATTATGAAATGTTTTGTTTGTAGTAATTTTGTCGGTAAGTCTTTGACTCAGTGAATCGGTCATTTATCTTGTGAGTTCTACTTTTGCTGGACTTAAGCGTCAGCATCAGTCTATCCGCCTGCCACAGTGGGTTTGAAGGGCGTGGGACAGACCGTCTCCAAAGTGAAATGTTCATACAGTTATCACCGTCAGTAGAGGGCGTAGAGGTGTCATGTGTCTGTGAGATCAGAACAAACAGGCGCCACTGAACAGCTTCAAAATGCCCAGTGGCCATGCAGTATCTCCACTGAACAGCTCCAACATGACCATGCAGTATCTCCACTGAACAGCTCCAACATGGCCATGCAGTATCTCCACTGAACAGCTCCAACATGGCCATGCAGTATCTCCACTGAACAGCTCCAACATGGCCATGCAGTATCTCCACTGAACAGCTCCAACATGGCCATGCAGTATCTCCACTGAAGCTCCAACATGGCCATGCAGTGTCTCCACTGAACAGCTCCAACATGCTCGGTGGCCATGCAGTATCTCCACTGAACAGCTCCAACATGCTCAGTGGCCATGCAGTTTCTCCAATGAACAGCTCCAACATGCTCGGTGGCCATGCAGTATCTCCACTGAACAGCTCCAACATGCTCTGTGGCCATGCAGTATCTCCACTGAACAGCTCCAACATGCTCGGTGGCCATGCAGTATCTCCTTTGAACAGCTCCAACATGCTCTGTGGCCATGCAGTATCTCCTTTGAACAGCTCCAACATGCTCTGTGGCCTGCAGTATCTCCTTTGAACAGCTCCAACATGCTCTGTGGCCATGCATATCTCCACTGAAACAGCTCCAACATGCTCAGTGGCCATGCAGTATCTCCACTGAACAGCTCCAACATGCTCAGTGGCCATGCAGTATCTCCACTGAACAGCTCCAACATGGCCATGCAGTATCTCCACTGAACAGCTCCAACATGGCCATGCAGTATCTCCACTGAACAGCTCCAACATGGCCATGCAGTATCTCCACTGAACAGCTCCAACATGCTCGGTGGCCATGCAGTATCTCCACTGAACAGCTCCAACATGCTCGGTGGCCATGCAGTATCTCCACTGAACAGCTCCAACATGCTCAATGGCCATGCAGTATCTCCACTGAACAGCTCCACATGCTCAGTGGCCATGCAGTATCTCCACTGAACAGCAGCTCCAACATGCTCAATGGCCATGCAGTATCTCCTTTGAACAGCTCCAACATGCTCAGTGGCCATGCAGTATCTCCTTTGAACAGCTCCAACATGCTCTGTGGCCATGCAGTATCTCCTTTGAACAGCTCCAACATGCTCTGTGGCCATGCAGTATCTCCACTGAACAGCTCCAACATGCTCAGTGGCCATGCAGTATCTCCACTGAACAGCTCCAACATGCTCAGTGGCCATGCAGTATCTCCACTGAACAGCTCCAACATGGCCATGCAGTATCTCCACTGAACAGCTCCAACATGGCCATGCAGTATCTCCACTGAACAGCTCCAACATGGCCATGCAGTATCTCCACTGAACAGCTCCAACATGGCCATGCACTATCTCTACTGAACAGCTCCAACATGCTCAGTGGCCATGCAGTATCTCCACTGAACAGCTCCAACATGCTCAATGGCCATGCAGTATCTCTACTGAACAGCTCCAACATGCTCAGTGGCCATGCAGTATCTCTACTGAACAGCTCCATCATGCTCAGTGGCCATGCAGTATCTCCACTGAACAGCCCCAACATGGCCATGCAGTATCTCCACTGAACAGCTCCAACATGGCCATGCAGTATCTCCACTGCACAGCTCCCAACATGCTCAATGGCCATGCAGTATCTCCACTGAACAGCTCCAACATGGCCATGCAGTATCTCCACTGAACAGCTCCAACATGCTCAGTGGCCATGCAGTATCTCCACTGAACAGCTCCAACATGGCCATGCAGTATCTCTCCACTGAACAGCTCCAACATGCATGTGTGGCCATGCAGTATCTCCACTGAACAGCTCCAACATGCTCAGTGGCCATGCAGTATCTCCACTGAACAGCTCCATCATGCTCAGTGGCCATGCAGTATCTCCACTGAACAGCTCCATCATGCTCAGTGGCCATGCAGTATCTCCTTTGAACAGCTCCAACATGCTCTGTGGCCATGCAGTATCTCCACTGAACAGCTCCAACATGCTCAGTGGCCATGCAGTATCTCCACTGAACAGCTCCAACATGCTCAGTAGCCATGCAGTATCTCCACTGAACAGCTCCAACATGGCCATGCAGTATCTCCACTGAACAGCTCCAACATGCTCAGTGGCCATGCAGTATCTCCACTGAACAGCTCCAACATGCTCAGTGGCCATGCAGTATCTCCACTGAACAGCTCCATCATGCTCAGTGGCCATGCAGTATCTCCACTGAACAGCTCCATCATGCTCAGTGGCCATGCAGTATCTCCACTGAACAGCTCCATCATGCTCAGTGGCCATGCAGTATCTCCTTTGACGAGATGCCTAGCGGCAGTCTGATACTGACAGCTCCTTTGGCATTGCTGCCGCTGCCAGTGCGACAGGGCGAACTTGGATATAGCTGTGAATAAGAGAGCCAGAAAGAGCGGCAAGGAGTAAGTGCCGCTGAGAGGCCATGAAAGACAAAAGCATAATATCGTCAGTAGTCGTAGCAGCAGCAGCAGCAGCAGCAGCAGCAGCAGCAGCAGTAGTAGTAGTAGTAATAGTAGTAGTAGTAGAAGAAGAAGTAGTAGTAATAGTGGTAATAGTAGTAGCAGCAGCAGTAGTAGTTGTAGTAATAGTGGTGGTGGTGATGGTGGTGGTGGTAGAAGTGTAGTAGTAGTAGTAGTAGTAGTAGTAGTAGTAGTAGTAGTAGTAGTAGTAGTAGTAGTAGTAGCAGCTCTAGCTGTTGTAGGATGGTATTCGTAGTAGTTAAAATAGTAGTGGTGGTGGTGGCAGGGGGTGGGGTGGTGATAGTAATAGTAGCTGTTGTAGCAGCAGCAGCAGAAGCAGCAGCAGCAGCAGCAGTAAGCAGCAACAGCAGCAGTCATAGCATCGCCATCCCTTCAGTCTTGCCAGTTGGCTGTGAAGGCACTGGGCTTTTCTGCTGGATCAGCGCATCTCTCTGTCCTCTGTCTCGTTCAGCAACAGGACAGAGGAGCCGCGCGACCCGTCCAGCCTGTCGTCCTGTCATCTCATGAATTCTTTCGTTGGTCTCCACTTCCCACTACAGCCTGCGGAATGGTCTTAGCGTCTGGAGTTATGGTGAGGTACATGTACGTAGCGTGTAAGTCTTATAGAGAGAAACAGGTTTTTTTTTTTTTTTTTAAGGGAATAGGTTCCCACGCTGCCGAACAGTCGTCGTCTTTTTTGTTCCTTGCAGAAAACGTGGAGTATCCGTTAGAAACATGTCGTCTTGTAACAGATAATACTAGTACTAATAATACGTCAGTTCGCTGACGGACATAATGAGTGTATTGGTTGATTTGCTCGTTTGTTCGTATAGATGCCTCTAGCCTTGTTGGAAAGGTTTTCGCTCTGGAACCGAGAAACAGACACGGACTAACACGGACAGAGAGACAAACGGCTGTAGTTGAAATCAAAAGGGGGCAATTGGCTTTGAAGCACCAGGGAAATTGAGGTTCAACTATATCTAAGTGTGTTTGATGTTGAGAACAATGGCGATCCTGTCACTTGAAATTCCTGGCGAGAACGTGTGTCGGCGGTTTGACTTGGAAGATGTCAGATGGGCTGTGGAGGGATGCTACACGGTGTACGTGTTTCAAGAGGGGGGCAGGGACTGGCCGGCTTCAGCGTTGGCTGGAAGCAAAAATACGGAAGCTCTGGCATCACTAATGGGGGGAGAGCCGAGGGGGCCAACTGTGTGCCACTCATCCGTCGGTTTTTAAGCTCTTTCGTTTGT
>JADBJO010008755.1:30000-32500 GCA_016801955.1 Conus betulinus
AATTAGGAAAAAAACCGTGTGCAGGGACGCAGTTCTTCAGTCATTCTGAAAATGTCTAAGCAAGGATCTAGAAAAATGAGGATGTATATAGTGTGTGTGTGTGTGTGTGTGTGTGTGTGTGTGTGTGTGTGTGTGTGTGTGTGTGTGTGTGTGTGTGTGTGTGGAGGGAGGGAGGCGGTAGGAGGGGGCGGGATGGGATGAATCCTTACCAGATTGTTTGGTGACTGAGGAAAGGTTTGCCTGTAGCTGCTTCCCGACACAACTTACTCATTTTCGTTCAAGTATCTCCCAACAGTTGAACACTGGTTACTTTTTTGGCAGGCTTCGTTTATTCTGTTGATTTCACGGTTTAGAATTTCAGCTTTTACCTTCTTCTTTCAGCTCCCGCCATTTCACTTTTCATCTTAAGAGTGTCAGTTGTGAGTATGGCCAGGTGGTAAAGATCACAGGGCGAATACTGCTTGTATCCTGCTCTCCTTTGAGGCTGTCTTCACAAATGAAGGAAACTAAAGAAAAATGATAAAGAGATTCGTGAAGAAGGTCGATGACTGTTCCTTTTCTAAAGTTCAAGGTTCAAAATGCAGGATGTGGAACGAAAACATGCCACTCATTGTAGGATCAGAAAGTCCAAAGTTTCGATAACTGTAGGCGTTAAAGACTTCCTTCATCACCAGAGACTGACCAACACAAGCCACGAGTGCCAAGCGCTGTTCCCCGAGAGAGCTGGAGGTGGAGGTCGACCGGCACACAGAGCGACAGGATTGTTCCCAAGGTCCTCCCCACGTGAGACCAGTAGAATAGCCATGGACCCTGATTTGTGATTCCAGTAGTGTAGTAGTGAAAAACTGTTGAGTTAACTGCCCTTGTCAGGCTGCTTTGGACTTAGTAGACCTTGAGTTCTGATATGTGTGTGTGTGTGTGTGTGTGTGTGTGTGTGTGTGTGTGTGTGTGTATGTGTGTGTGTGTGTGTGTATGTGTGTGTGTGTGTGTGTGTGTGTGTGTGTGTCTGTGTGTGTGTGTCTCCGTGTGTGTGTGTGTGTGTGTGTGTGTGTATGTGTGTGTGTGCGTGCGTGGATGATGGTGATTGTGTGAGGCTATTTGACAGAACTGTAGTTTGCGTGTTAATTACTATGGGCAGTTTGCGTGAATGTTAATGAATAGTAACCCATATATTTATGGTGGAAACTAATCTGGAAGGGTCTATGTATATAAAACATAAACTGCAATGTAAGGCGTGTTGTTCATAGCCCGGGCGCCCACAAAGGACCACATCAGAGCTGTCATCTTGTAAGGTGGAAGACGTGGACATTGAAAAAGAGGGAGAGAGAGAGAGAGAGAGAGAGAGAGAGAGAGAGAGAGAGAGAGAGAGAGAGAGAGATGTATCAATTGATGGAGAGAGAGAGAGAGAGAGAGAGAGAGAGAGAGAGAGAGATGTATCAAGTGATTGGAGAGAGAGAGAGAGAGAGTGAGAGAGAGAGATGCATTAAATGATTGAAAAGTGTGGGGCAAATCCACTGAACTATGAAGGTGAAGAAAATACAAGACCCCACAACAAAAAAAAGCATTCTCAGAAGAAGGTACAACATGCCTTGTCCTAAACTAGGAGACAATTTTTTTTTTTCTGGACAGTGCTATAAACTGAATATTGTGCACCCAGCGACAACGAACACATGAGCTATAATCGAAATAACGATAGAACACACATGAAGTGTGTGTGTGTGTGTGTGTGTGTGTGTGTGTGTGTGTGTGTGTGTGTGTGTGTGCAGTTATCTCATACTGGAAGATCTCCTCGTTCATAATTTAACTTTAGAACAGGGACAAGTGACAGTAATCGTGTAAATCAGTCGTAAATTTCGACATCATAGAAAAAAAAGTCTTTATAATTTGGAATTTTGTCGAGATTTTTTCTAGAAACTTTTTACACTTCAGTGAATTTGACATAGGTGGATAAATTAGTTAGGGGAGGAAAACAGTTGCAGGGTAACCATCCCTCTGTCATCATAAAACAATTACTTGGCAAAGATATAGAAAAAAATAGAGGAAAAAAAGGGGGAAGAGTGCGCTTGTGAGAGAAACAAAACGGGAATGAAAAATCAGAGCATTCGATTTTTGAATTCAGATCCTTCACTTGCAGTAAGCAGACCATCGTCGTCGATCTTGAAAACATCAACATTCATTTTCACCTGTTCAAAGGATTTCCGTTCATCCGCTGATTCCGACTCTTCAGTGTGTCTTAGTCGATTGTGTCGATCCTCCCTTGGCATCATATATAATTATATATACTGCTTAAAACCGAAAAGGCAGAGGAGTCAGGTTACCACTTTCCGCGGTCACTGAGGAGAAACAATCAGTTTCGAAATACCGGTATCTGACCAGGAGTTATATGTTAGTGAGTTTCCTCCTCATTGGAGATTGCCTCCCCCTTGGAGACTATAAGCTTGCTGAAGGCTCATTTTGAGAAGCATTATTATTCCCCATTCACCCACTCAGCACATACTGC
>JADBJO010008755.1:45523-48023 GCA_016801955.1 Conus betulinus
AATACAAACGTAAATAACCATAGCCTGGTTTATCAAAGGCAAACCACAGCAGATAATTTACCGTCTGCTTTCTTTCCCAAGGGACGAACATGATTTCCTAACATCAAACGTAACAGCGGACACGTAGAAGGAAGCAAAGGTAAAGCTGTCTCTCAAACTGTTCTGTAGAGCGACCTGGTGCGGCATGGTCACAGTGTTTGGCTGCAGCGCTGACGACCTTCAGTTGGATCCGGTTGCTGGGTCGGGTTCTGCCCCTCTCTGTCAACCCAGCAGTAAACGGGTATTTGATTCAGTTCAGGGAAGGTGAAGGCGACGGAAGGGAGGGGACGGTGTCTGCCTTGCATAATGCTGTGCCTAGGAACAGATGGAACTCTGTCAGTTCACTGCTCCCTTGGTCATTTAGCTGTGGGATCTTCTACGGTCATTTGGCTGTGGGATCTTCTACGGTCATTTGGCTGTGGGATCTTCTACGGTCATTTGGCTATGGGATCCTCTACGGTCATTTGGCTGTGGGATCTTCTACGGTCATTTGGCTGTGGGACCTTCTACGGTCATTTGGCTGTGGGACTTTCAACCTTTTCCCACGGTCATTTGGCTGTGGGACCTTCAACCTTTTCCCACGGTCATTTGGCTGTGGGATCTTCAACCTTCTCCCACGGGCGTTTGGCTGTGGGACCTTCTATGGTCATTTGTCTGTGGGATTTTCAACCTTTTCCCACGGTCATTTGGCTGTGGGACCTTCAACCTTTTCACACTGTGATTTAGCCATGGGACCTTCAACCTTTTCCTAGTCATTTGGCTGTGGGATCTTCTACGGTCATTTGGCTGTGGGATCTTCTACGGTCATTTGGCTATGGGATCTTCTACGGTCATTTGGCTGTGGGATCTTCTACGGTCATTTGGCTGTGGGACCTCTTCTACGGTCATTTGGCTGTGGGACCTTCAACCTTTTCCCACGGTCATTTGGCTGTGGGACCTTCAACCTTTTCCAAGGTCATTTGGCTGTGGGACCTTCAACCCTTTCCCCACGGTCATTTGGCTGTTGGACCTTCAACCTTTTCCCACGGTCATTTGGCTGATAGACCTTCAACCATTTGGTTGTGGGACCTTCAACCTTTCCCCCACGGTCATTTGGCTGTGGGATCTTCAACCTTTAACCTTTCGACTGCTTTGAGAAACCAACCAAATCATCTCTTTCCTTTTTTGCTGCAGACGAGAGCAACATGATCGAGCGGACGGCGCACTCTGGCATCATCCTCCCAGGCCAGGACTGGCACACCATCACCCACACGGGCTCCACCGCCAGCATCACCTTCCGCATCCGGGTCGTCTGTGACCCGCACTACTACAACACCACGTGCACCAAGCTCTGTCGCCCCGGCAACGATGACGTCACGGGCCACTTCACGTGCGATGCCCACGGCGACAAAGTTGTCTGGAGGGGTGGATGGGCAAAGAGTGTGAGACGGGTGGGTACCTTTGGCCATGTATAGTATCTGTGATGTAGAGTGTGAGACGGGTGGGTGCCTTTGGCCATGTATAGTATCTGTGATGTAGAGTGTGAGACGGGTGGGTACCTTTGGCCATGTATAGTATCTGTGATGTAGAGTGTGAGACGGGTGGGGTGCTTTGGCCATGTATAGTATCTGTGATGTAGAGTGTGAGACAGGTGGGTACCTTTGGCCATGTATAGTATCTGTGATGTAGAGTGTGAGACGGGTGGGTATCTTTGGCCTTGTATAGTATCTGTGACGTAGAGTGTGAGACGGGGTGGGTACCTTTGGCCTTGTATAGTATCTGTGACGTAGAGTGTGAGACGGGTGGGTACCTTTGGCTTGTATAGTATCTGTGATTTAGAGTGTGAGACGGGTAGGTACCTTTGGCCTTGTATAGTATCTGTGATTTAGAGTGTGAGACGGGTGGGTACCTTTGGCCATTATATAGTATCTGTGATGTAGAGTGTGAGATGGGTGGATACCTTTTAGCATGTATAGTATCTGTTATATGTATAGTCCAGTATATTTGGACGGCGTGGATGCGCGCGCGCGCGCGCGTTTATGTGTGTGGAAGGAGAGTGCCGGTGGGGGGGGGGGGGGGGGTGAGGAAAGGCGTCGATCGGTTTGCTTGTCTGTCTGTGTACCTGTGCATATGTGTGCGTGTGTATAAATGTGCTTGAGTCCTGCTTTTGTGTGCGTGTGTGTGTGTGTGTGTGTGTGTGTGTGTGTGTGTGTGTGTGTGTGTGTGTGAGAGAGAGAGAGAGAGAGAGAGAGAGCGTTTCCGGCTAGAAATAAGCTGTATCACAACAGAAAGGAGTTGAGCACACAACAAAAAAAAAAAAAAAGAAAAAGAAAAGAAAGAAGAATAAAAAAGCTGAAACTGCTCAAACTTTAGGCACAGGCGAGCTCAGAATTTGTGCGTCTTTGTTCCCACACAAACTTCAGAAAACCCTTTTAGGTACTGAACCCTCCCCCGCCAGACTGCTGTAACGTACTTGGGTTTA
>JADBJO010008755.1:58023-65523 GCA_016801955.1 Conus betulinus
GGAGTCAGAACCAATGTTAACTCCGAGGGAGAAATCCCCCTGTACCGAAACGGCCCGGCGGAGATTCGAACCCGCATCCCCAGGATCACCAAGATTATGAGTTCGGTGCTCTACCACTGACCTATTCCGGCCCCCTCGGAAGCAATGATATCGGAGGAAGAAACATCATGAACCTTCGCTTTGCGGATAAAATCGGTGGTCTGGCAGGAAGTCAGCAAGAACCGGGCCACGTTTGTTCAAACACTGGTGAAAAAAAATCAACAACACTTGGCGCGGACACCAGTGTCAAGAAAGCCAAGCTGGTAGCCAGACACAACACCTCTACCACTACTGATGATGGCTGACCATGGACGGAAGCTAGGAACTATTCAGCAGGTCACTCACCTCGGATTCATCATGAAGAATGAGGGCGTCCAGGACAGAGATCCTCTCAAGGGCAGCCAAGACATCATCAGCTCTGTCCAGAGACTGAAACCTCTGCGGAAGGACAAGAACATCTCCATGAAACACGAGATCAGATTCCTGCGCGCAGAGATCTGTTCCATCTCCCTGTTTGCATACGAGCTAATGGCTCTTCACAGCACATCTGCAGACGATTCAAGCTATGGGAATGAGATACTAAACACCACATAGGCCGGTCATATTCATCACCAGTGTCAAGGGCGTCACCCCATCAAGCAGCACATCGGAACATGTGGAGCTGGCTTACGTCAGTCCAGAAAGCCACGTTGGTCTGGCTATGTCACCAAATCCAGTGGCCTGACTAAAACAGTCCTACTGGGAACTGTTGAGGGAAAGACACGGAGTGTACGACACATACAAAACAAAACCGAAACAAGCCAAAACAAACATGATGGACTGTTCATATCAGAACAGACAGTGGACACAGTTACAGAGACAAAGGCTTTGCACACGGCCCACATAACCGCCTGGTGAACTTTGTTTCAATATGGCGCCCCATGACTCTTCATACGGAGTAACTTCTTTTTTCTTTCAGTTTCCGTTTTCCAATAATTGGTGAAAATGCTGCTCATTATCCTTTTCCTAAAACTGAATATTAGTCATACATGTACAAAAGGTTTTGTTCTTGAACAGTATGCTAATGATTGGAAAGAGATTTTTAGGAAGATGAAAAATTGAAGCTACGTAACACCCATAAGACCATGGCAATATTTCGGTTTATTTTAACCTTTCTCAACCCACACTGTCCAGTTGACAAACCTGAGAAAGAGTTTATATTTACTCTTTTTTACAGCTAAAAACGAAGAATTGTATTTATTTGAAAACATCCCTAAATCTCTTTGTAAGGGGGGCTGTTGTTGTCGTGTTGCTCGTTGACATTTGCCCATATTCTTTATTCACCTATCAAACGAGGGTATTGGCAGTGTCGGCAACTGTCCAACAACAGCGCTCCACTGGTCATTGAAGGGAAGCAAGTTCATGCAGAGTCAATGTCACAGACTGAAATGGAATTAGTTTAAAACGTGATCAAAGGGAGGTAGAAAAGGTAGTCATGTATAATGTAGTTCAACTCAATGATATATGTACTTACTATACTTGCACTTGCGTCTCTTGCACACTTGCCCGTGTACGAATGAGCTGTTCACTGTGTTATACATACAGTGTATGTGGCTGTGTATGTGACGCATTGTGCCAGTGTGTGTGTGTGTGTATGTGTGTGTGTGTGTGTGTGTGTGTGTGTGTGTGTGCGCGCGCGCGTGCGCGTGTGGGTCCAATGTATATTTTAGATATTAATTTGTTAACACTTGTAAAGCGCCCAGTAGCCTACGCTGTTAGGATGGTTGAGCACTATAGAAATAGTCATGTTATTACTCTTACTTACTGATGACCCGTCCCCTGTGGCGGGGGCACTGGCCGCCCACAATGGTCTGCCAGAGAGTGGCCATCCTTCCCCGCTGGGTCCAGCTGTCGCCCATCTGCCCACCATGATGTCCGCCGCAAGGTGGCGGCGCCAGAAAGTCTTCGGGTGGACTCTCTGTCTTTTTCCCTCGAGGGTTCTTAGTGACGTGCTATCTTGTTCTGCTGCTTGCTGGCTTCGTCAGCCTGGAACCAATTCATACCCATCTCCTGTGTCTTGTTCTGCTGCTTCGTCAGCCTGGAACCAATCCACACCTATCTGCTGTGTCTTGTTCTATTGCTTGCTAGCTTCGTCAGCCTGGGAACCAATTCACACCTATCTCCTGTGTGTTTGTGTCTGCTGGCAGTTGATCTGTTGCCTTCCAGATCCCTGTGCTACTGTTGGCCGTGTAGCCAGTTGATGTTGATCCCTTGGGCAGCTACCTAAAGAAGAGTTGTTTTGTTTTGTTTTTTTTTTTTTTTTTTTTTTTTTTGGGGGGGGGGGAGGGGGGGGGGGGGGAAGGGAACTGGTGGCTTTGTTTGTCTGTCCTCCAGGTTTCTATTCTCTACAGCAGCATTATCTTGACGTTGGAGTTAACAATCTTGATTTGTATTCGTTGAAGGGACCGGAAATAGCCCAGTGGGAGAGCGCTGGACTCGCTGTCTTGGTGATTCTGGGTTGCGGGTTCGAATCTCCGCCGGGTCGTTTCGGTACTGAGGGGGGTGGGGGGTGGGGGGGGGGGTTCCCCTCGAAGTTAACATTGGTTCTGACTCGATTCCCATACAGTCCTTCGAATGAGACTCTAAAACCGAGGTTCCGTGTGTGAATGCACGCATAAATTCTTGCACACGCGTAAAATCCCATCACCAACTTTCGGAAGAGAAAGCCAGTTTGGCTGTTGGTATGGATGACACGTTACACATAGCATGCACCTTCCCTGAAGCTGGAGTATGGCTGCCTTACTGGCGGGATAAATAAACGGTCATACACACACAAAACTCCACTCCTTTTGCTGGGTAGATGGGATTCATCCTTGCCTGTCTATACAGGGAGAGTCCACAGGAGCATCAGCCTGCGTACGCAGAAGAAGAAGAAGAAAAAAAAATATTCGTTGGCCTGGGACCAGAGAATTTCATCTGTACTCATCAATTTTTCCTCTGTGCAGACATTGACGAGTGTCAATCCAACCCCTGTCTCCATGGTGGCACGTGCGAAGACCGTGACAACGGCTACGAGTGCGTGTGTCCCTCTGTTGGCAGGGGCCGCACTGTCAGCTGGACGCGGACGAGTGCAAGGGCAGCCCCTGCGCCAACGCCTACGCCTGCAAGAACCTCATCGGCGACTACTTCTGCGACTGCCAGCCTGGCTGGACCGGCAAGAAGTGTGACATCAGTGAGTCCCTGTGTGTGTGTGTGTGTGTGTGTGTGTGTGTGTGTGTGTGTGTGTGTGTGTGTGTGCGCGCGCTTGCGTATATGTGCGTGCATATATGTACGTGTGTTTGCGCGCGTGTACATGGGATTCTGTCCATTTCATTTACATCTGCGTATGAATATCAGAAGTGGAGGTGACGTAATGCTAAGTTTCGCGTGAGAATGGTCACTCATGCTCATCGGCTGGATTACAGCAAAAAATTTTCGAATACCCCCTTCCACTCCTCCACCTTTCCCCTTCCCCACCCCTATCATCATCACCACCACCACCACCACCACCACCACCACCACCACGCACCATCCTACTCCCAATCTTCTACTATGGCCAATAGGTCCTTCTATCTAACAAAGAATGGCCAGTATAGTACATTTTACTGTAACCACGAAGAACATTCTAACACTGCAAGAATGATACACACAAGTGCAAATCAGTACATGTTTTCACAAAATCGAGTGTGACTTTTTTCCAACGTCGAAATGCCCCAGTCGATGACTTTGTTGCCCTAGAGAGATATCGGATACATGTAGAAATCTTTTGATATTGATGCGTGTTTTCAGGTGACATGCCCTGTGTATTCAGTATCGATGACTTTTGTATGCCCGATGTTTTCAGATATCGATGACTTTTGTTTTATGCATCGTGACTTTTTGTTTCAGATATCGATGACTTTTGTATGCCCTGTGTTTTCAGATATCGATGACTTTTGTATGCCCTGTGTATTTATCGATGACTTGTGTATGCCCTGTGTTTTCAGATATCGATGACTTTTGTATGCCCTGTGTTTTCAGATATCGATGACTTTTGTATGCCCAGATACTTTGGATGACTTTTGTATGCCTTTTGTTTTCAGATATGGATGACTTTTTGATGCCTTTTATTTTCGATGACTTTTGTATGCCTTTTGTTTTCAGCCTTTTGTGTGTTTTCAGACGATCGATGACTGTGTTTTTTTTGACTTTTGTATGCCCTGTGTTTTCAGATATGGATGACTTTTGTATGCCTTTTGTTTTCAGATATCGATGACTTTTGTATGCCTTTTGTTTTCAGATATCGACTTTTGATGCCTTTTGTTTTCAGTATGCTTTTGTATGTGTTTTCAGACTTTTGTATCGATGACTTTTGTATGTTTTCCCTGTGTTTTCAGATATCGATGACTTTTCTCTGCTCTGTTTTTTCAGATATCGATGACTTTTGTATGCCCTGTGTTTTCAGATATCGATGACTTTTGTATGCCCTGTGTTTTCAGATATCGATGTGTTTTTTGTATGTATGCCCTGTGTTTTCAGATATCGATGACTTTTGTATGCCCTGTGTTTTCAGATATCGATGACTTTTGTATGCCCTGTGTTTTCAGATATCGATGACTTGTGTATGAGGTTTTCAGATATCGACTTTTTGTCACGTGTCAGAACGGTGCTTCCTGTGTGGTGAGTGCCGATGTTTGGGGGTTCCATTCCATTCTTTAGGCGCTATGGCAGACAGTGCAGGGGGTAAGAAGGGACCAACCTAACTCTTCACACTGATGCCTTCACAACAGAACAACCCGCATCATGTTTTGAGCCGCATTTCCCCAGTGGTTTTCATGTGCATTTCCTTCACTAGATGATCCATGCGGAGTTACTCTGTGTGAGCGTGTGTGTGTGTGTGTGTGTGTGTGTGTGTGTGTGTGTGTGTGTGTGTGTGTGTGTGTGTGTGTTCGTAGCAAGAAAGGGGAAGGGGGAGAGAGAAAGGGGAGAGGGAGGGAATGGAGAAGCAGGAAAGGGATGGAGGATAATAATGATAATGAAAGAGATGGCTATCGTAGATCAACAAAATCACTCTTTTTATGCATAGATCTAGAACTGTCCTGATAGTGACGGCACCAGTAAGCTGTGAAGTAGCCTAAATATCGCCACCTGCAAAACGGTGCTAAACTTGTTTTTTTACTGTCACGTATGTCTAAATTTAGCCTGTATGTGTTACCCCCGGGGAGGGGGGGGGGGGGGGGGCGTGTCTTTATAATTCAAGATATTGTGAATGACTTCTTGCCAGTCTGACTTCCCCTACTACTGAGTTAAAGTGAGGTGTGTATTGGTTTGAATTTTTTATATGTGGTTTTAGTTTCTGTTTCATAAAGACGGTGTGTTGCTAGAAATAATGTGCTCATGTTTCTGCCTGGCTGTTGGAGACACTACAGGTTGTTGTTTGTTTCGCTGAACCTGGTGAACAAGTAGTCCTTGCTTCTGTCTGTTAGCTGCCTGGCAACACATCACTGAGCGTGTTGTTTTACAGGATGTGGGGAATGACTACAACGACCACGCCCCTGCCTGGCTGCTTGTCAGATCACCTTTGTTGTTGTTGTTGTTGGTGGTGGTGGTGGTGTTGTTGGTGTTGTTGGTATTGTTGTTAAATTACTTCTATTGTGCAAGCTTGTCTGGCAACATGGGACATTATTTTGGTTTGGGTTGCTGTTTTTTTTTTTTTACAGGATTAGTGAACGACTGCCACTGTGTATGCTTATCAGGTTACACGAGGCACTAGTGCTTCTGTTTATTTTTTTTTCTCTCTCTCTCTTTTTTTTTTTTTTTTTCTTTACAACAATTTGTTGAATGACTTCTACTATGAATGCTTGTCTGACTACACGAGACGATTTTGTTGTTGGTGGTGTTGTTTATTGGAGGGGGGAGGTTGGGGGATAGGGGTAAACGACTACCACAGTACATGCTTTCCTGGCTGTATAAGACACTACTGTATTGATTGTTGTACAGGATATGATGAACTACTACTGTTTCGCCTTTTTTTTCTGGTGACATGCGGCACCGCCGTTTGTTTGGTGTTTACGAGATACGGTGAAGGATTTTCACAGTACTTACATGTCTGGCTACATCAAACACGGCTAGCGTTTTAAAATCATGATCTGGTACCTGACAACCACTGTTCGTAATAAGCTAACAAAAGTTATTATGCCGGATCTGGTCAACGACTACTACTGTGTGTTGTGTTGTTTTGTGTCTCAGGATCTGGTCAACGACTACTACTTTGTGTTGTGTTGTTTTGTGTCTCAGGATCTGGTGTTGTTTTGTGTCTCAGGATCTGGTCAACGATTACTACTTTGTGTTGTGTTGTTTTGTGTCTCAGGATCTGGTCAACGACTACTACTGTGTGTTGTGTTGTTTTGTGTCCCAGGATCTGGTCAACGACTACTACTGTGTGTTGTGTTGCTTTGATTCACAGGATCTGGTGAACGATTACTACTTTGTGTTGTGTTGTTTTGTGTCACAGGATCTGGTGTTGTGTTGTTTTGTGTCCCAGGATCTGGGCAACGACTACTACTGTGTGTTGTGTTGTTTTGTGTCACAGGATCTGGTGTTGTTTTGTGTCACAGGATCCGGTCAACGACTACTACTGTGTGTTGTGTTGTTTTGTGTCACAGGATCTGGTCAACGACTACTACTGTGTGTTGTGTTGTTTTGTGTCCCAGGATCTGGGCAACGACTACTACTGTGTTTGTGTGTTGTTTTGTGTCCCAGGATCTGGTCAAAGACTACTACTGTGTTGTGTGTTGTTTTGTGTCCCAGGATCTGGTCAACGACTACTACTATGTGTGTGTGTGTGTTTTTTGTGTCACAGGATCTGGTCAACGACTACTACTGTGTTGTGTTTTGTTTTTTGTGCCCCAGGATCTGGTCAACGACTACTACTATGTGTTGTGTGTTGTTTTGTGTCCCAGGATCTGGTCAACGACTACTACTGTGTTGTATGTGTTTTGTGTATCCCAGGATCTGGTCAACGACTACTTACTGTGTGTTGTGTTGTTTTGTGTCCCAGGATCTGGTCAACGACTACTACTGTGTTGTGTTGTTTTGTGTCCCAGGATCTGGTCAACGACTACTACAGTGTGTTGTGTGTTGTTTTGTGTCCCAGGATCTGGTCAACGACTACTTACTGTGTGTTGTGTTGTTTTGTGTCCCAGGATCTGGTCAACGACTACTTACTGTGTGTTGTGTGTTGTTTTGTGTCCCAGGATCTGGTCAACGACTACTTACTGTGTGTTGTGTTGTTTTGTGTCCCAGGATCTGGTCAACGACTACTACAGTGTGTGTTGTGTTGTGTGTTGTTGTGTGTGTCCCAGGATCTGGTCAACGACTACTACAGTGTGTTGTGTGTGTGTGTGTTGTTGTGTCCCAGGATCTGGTCAACGACTACTACAGTGTGTTGTGTTGTGTGTTGTT
>JADBJO010008755.1:75523-78023 GCA_016801955.1 Conus betulinus
GATTCTTGTTCGGCTTTGTTCCGTTAAAGACAGATTACTATTGTGTTCGTCTTTGTTCCGTTAAATACAGACACTATCTTGTTCGGCTTTGTTCCGTTAAAGACAGATACTATCTTGTTCGGCTTTGTTCCGTTTAAAGAAAGATTATCATGTAGCATTGTTCCGTTAAAATCAGACACCATCTTGTTAGGCATGTTTCCGTTAAAGACAGATGCTATCTTGTTCGGCTTCGTTCCGTTAAAGGAAGATTATCTTGTAGCATTGTTCCGTTAAAATCAGACACCATCTTATTAGGTTTTGTTCGGTTTAAAGACAGATGCTATCTTGTTCGGCTTTGTTCCGTTAAAGAAAGATTATCTTGTAGCATTGTTTCCGTTAAAATCAAAAACCATCTTGTTAGGCATTGTTCCATTAAAGATGTCTTCTCTTTAGGCATTGCACTATCAAAGAAATGTATTGTTTTGTTCGGCATTGTTCAGTCAGAGACAGGTATTATCTTTTTTTAAGCATTGTCCTGTTAAAGACAGATTTTATCTTGTCAGGCATTGTTCAGTTAATTACAGGTATTATCTTGCTAGGCATTGTTCAGTTAACGACAGGTATTATCTTGCTAGATATTGTTCAGTTAAAGACAGGCATTATCTTCTTAAACATTGTTCAGTTAAGACAGGTATTATCTTGTTCAATTAAAGGCAGGCATTATCTTGTCAGGCATTGTTCAGTTACAGACAGGTATTATCTTTTTTTCAGTTACAGACAGCTATTATCTTGCTAGGCATTATTCCGTTACACACAGGTTTTATCTTGTCAGGCATTGTTTAGTTACAGACAGGTATTATGTTGTTGTAGCATTGTTCAGTAACAGACAGGTATTATCTTGCTAGGCATTGTTCCGTTACAGACAGGTATCCTGTTGTCAGGCATTGTTCGTTACAGACAGGTACTATCTTGTCAGGCATTGTTCAGTTACAGACAGGTATTATCTTGTCAGGCATTGTTACGTTACAGACAGGTATTATGTTGCCTAGCATTGTTCCGTTACAGACAGGTATTATCTTGTCAGGCAATGTTAACTTGCAGACAGATTTTATCTTGCTAGGCATTGTTCACTTACAAACAGGTTTTATCCTGCTAGGCATTGTTCAGTTACAGACAGGTTTTAAGTTGTCAGGCATTGTTCACTTACAGACAGGTTATGTTTGTCGGGCATTCTTCCGTTACAGACAGGTATCATTTTGCTAGGCATTGTTCACTTACAGACAGGTAGTATCTTGTTCAGTTAAAGACAGGTATTGTCAGGGATCGTTCCGTGACAGACAGGTACCATCTTGTTAGGCATTGTTTCGTTAAAGATAGGTATTCTCTGTTAAGCAATGTTCCGTTAAAAGACAGGTATCATCTTGCTCGGCGTCGTTCCGTTGAAGACAGACACCGCCTTGTTAGGCATAGTTCTGTTACAGAAAGCTGTTGGACGTTGCTCAGTCAAATGAAGATGATACCATCTCTGGTATTTGTAAGTCACAGAGATGTATTGTAATGTTCATCGTTGTTCAGTCAAACAAAGATCTCGTATTTGTGAGTCATGGAAAGTCATTTTGATTAGTGTTCAAAGAGGGATAATGTATTTCTCTTTTGCTGTTCATTAAAAGAAAGATAGAGAGACAGACAGTATATTCTATGACAGCGGTACCGTTGAGCCAAGAACAACGTCATCTCTGTCGATGAAACGTGAAGAAAGATGTTGACTTATTTAATGTTTTTGAGCCGCTAAGACACATACGATACTGTCCTATCAATTCGATTCTAAAGAAATATTTGGTCTTTCACTATTCAGTTCAGTCAAGGCAGGTTTTTTATATCATTTTTTTTTTTTTGTCTGATGATTGTTCGTATCAAAGAAAACATTCTCTTCTCTGCTGTGCTGTTCTGTAATTCAAGATACTTTCTATCCATGGGTTGTGTTCAGGAATGACTGGAATTTTTTTCGGTGGGAATTCCGTGTGTCGCTGTGTGGTGTGTGTGTGTTTGTGTGTGTGTGTGTGTGTGTGTGTGTGGTGGTGGTGTGTGTGTGTGTGTGTTTTGTAACGATGACAAATCTGCCATAGGTTATAAAAAAAAAAAAAAATTCGTTGATGGATGGATAAACGGAGGGGAAGGCATGGAGGGTGGATGGGTGGCTGTATGAATCGACAAACTGGCTGAGTGTGACTGGCTGATTAACGGACTGATTGATTGGTTGAATGATTGATTGGCTGGTTGATTATTTGATTGGTTGATTAGTTGGTTGATTGATCGATTGGTTGGTTCATTGATTTGGTTGATTGATTTATTGACTGGTTGATCGATCGATTGACTGATTGATCGGTCGGTTGACTGACTGATTGAATGAAGGAGGGATCGACCCTAAGCGTGCCTTGCCCTATGCCTCATGACTGAAGAGAGCGCTGTGCGTGTGTTTGGATGCAGTTATAACGGAGGGTAGGGATGTGCATTGACGGCA
>JADBJO010008755.1:83023-90523 GCA_016801955.1 Conus betulinus
GAAATGAAGTTTCTGTACTGATACATATCACGAAATTGCAGGTATTGGACGCCTTTGACAGAATCAGTGCTGAAAAGTTGACTATTGTGTTTTAGTTTGTGAACTTAGTTTGTTTTGACTATTTCTGAAATGCTCCCGTGTCGTTTGTCTTAACATTTGATGACTCTCTTGTAAAGTTAAGAGTATAGAAAGTTGTACACACATTTCATTTGTAGCACTTTTAATCGCTCATCTGTCAGCGAGTTCATTACTGAATATTCCACAGTGTGTAGGAATCCAAAAGAAAGTTAAGTCAGTTCTTTTACATATCAATATATGAATTAAATGATAAATTTCATTAAAATACAATTATCAGCATTCGATTTGCAAAATTTAAGGGATACTGACATCGAATCTAGGCAGAACAACACTTGTAAAATTGTTCGTGGTAAGTCAGTTTGATATGTCAAAGCCATTAATATGGCTATCATTTCAGCAACGAATATATATCTATGTTTTCCGATGAAGTGTGATTTTTTATCTACTTTAAGGGTCGGAATAAACAAAAGCAGACCCGGCCTTTTTATTGTTTTGTCATTGAGCCATCTGTAAAACCGATGGTTGCAGTATTTATTTTTCAAATGCATTTTTGCTGAATATGATAAGATGTAAGGGTGTGTCTGCTTTTTTCGCTACAGCATGATCAAGATTTAGAAAAGGGGTTAGTTACCACCAAGGACACAAACAGATTACAGAACAAAACACGATGCATTTGGACCTCTTGGGTCTTCTTCAGGCAAAAACAAACAACATTTAGGACAGTGAAAAAAAGCGAAGAACGAGAAACCACTTATCTTGTCATATTCGGCGCCAAATGGCTGTTAGCAACGTTGTTTGTTTTTGCCTGAAGAAGACCCAAGAGGTCGAAATTCATTGTATTGTTTTTTGTCCTGTAATCTGTTTGTCAGTGTCCTTGGTGTAAACTAACCCCTCTTCTTTCTAAATTTTGCTCCATTTTCCGCCCTCTCGGTCACTTCGTTTTGAAACTGGCATGATCAAGGTTGAACATGACTCTGTTTCTTTCCAAGTCTGGAATGGTGTCTGTATGATAATAAGTCTTTGTCAGTGATTTAACATTCACATCAGTTTCCCTCAACAGACTTGCAGTGTAAGAAACCAGTGGTGGATAATGAGGATATCGTTTAAGCTCTCTTCAGGTAATCGGGCTGAGGATTTATATGTATTTCTTGTTCGTTTACACCTTCAGTTGTCGAACATTTCGTAATATATTTTGCGACTGTGAGTTTCCTGCATTCATGCAATGGTAAAACAATTTTTCTGCATGTTCCAGTAGTAGATGCATGCACCGGGACTCCAAGGCATAATTTAAAGTCTTTGCTGTCAACACTTTGTAATTTTGGTACCAAATGTTTGGGCACACTAAAGAAAGCTTCTTGAGCATGTGATACCTTAGAGCGAATTTATCACATTGCTAAGTGCTCCAACGTTGTGTGTGTGTGTGTGTGGTGTGTGTGTGTGTTGTGTTTTGTGTGTGTGTGTGTGTGTGTGAGTGTGAGTGTGTGTGTGTGTCCGCTGTGTGCAAGTTTGATCAGGTCATATAGTCCCACTGTACATCCCGTGTGGTGTGTGCTGCATTGTGTGCAGTGATTGGCCAGCTCCCTCCCCCAAATCCTGTGAGCCACAACCGACGGATGTACGCCGACAGCACCGTGTGGGAGCACGAATGCAACTCCTGCAAATGTGACAACGGCAAGGTCAGATTGCACCAAGGTCAGTACATGTGCACTGCCGGTGTCTCGGATCGCTTTGTTCCTTTGTGTGTAGCGTACCGTTTTACCATTTTTAGCTTTGCAATCAATTAGCAGTTTATAGCTGTGTGTATTCTCCACGTTGGGCACAATGTCAGCCGTGTAGACGTAGAGCAGTGAACGATCTTCGTGGACAGTTACTATACAGGCTGTTTGAATACGTGTTACGTCACTTCCGTTCCAATACATTGGTTTCTAAGTGACATCCATATTGTTGGCTGGTTGCCAGATCGCTTTTAAAAAAAGGGCAAACCGAGCTGTTGAATATGACCAGTCACAGAAGTTTGCAAAATTTGGCAGATGGCATGAACTGATTCATACAGGTATTGATAAGATGGGTAAAATAAAAGAGCAGAGAGATTTTAACCCTCCCCCCCCCCAAAAAAAAAAAAAAAAAAAAAAGGCTAAGGCATAATTCAGATTGATTTGTTGTAACGTAACATAGCGTTCTCCAAATAAACAAAATGATCTTGCATTCAAGTTGCGATAGACACCAACCAAATGTCAGATTTATGTGACGAAAGAGAGTTTTGTCTTTTCTCTCGATCAGTCGTTTTCCCATGAGAGTATCATTGTAGGACAAATAGAAGGATTTCCTTTTGGAACCTGTATCATTCAAACACGCCATTTATCATATTTGCTCTGAAAACGAAAGCAGATTATAAACAGGAAAAGCTGAAACAGAGACCAAATTATTTGGGTGTTCTCTTCATTTTTCCTCTCTCTCTCCAACAAGTGATTTGCTGTTTAATTATTCTGAAGTTTCTTGTGAATGATATGATCCACAAAGGCTGTTAGAGTGGAGTGGTTTGGGCGTTTTGTCAGTCATACCCCCAGTGTCATCAATATCTTAATCCTGGCCGATGCCAACCCCATAACGCATATTGAAAAATGGGGATAAACAGACCTCCAGTGTTTCAGGTTGAATTGCAGACAGAAAAATCAAACAAGCAAGCAAGACAGAATTGAAAATAAAATGCGCTTCTCAGTGGTGCTTTGCTGATGCAGGGGGGGGGGGGGGGGGGAGGGGGGGAACAAAAAGGCACATGTTATTCCTCTCTTTACCACATGATCGATGTGCTGGACAGACACGTAGAGAATGAGTGGAGGATCTTAATCCATAGCTCCCTGTCTTCAGACCATCCCAGCAGGGTAGTGTTGCCAGCTGGACCAGTGTTCTATGCTGGTCTCTCTAGAGCTTCTTTCATCTGCCTCTGGGGGACCCCCTGTCTTCCACTGTGCCCTGTAGGACAGTGAGTCCAGGTGGTGCAAGATGACCCTTAAGACCCTGAATCCTTAGTCGCACAGGAGCTGCATAACCCTGAATCAAACCCCTCCCGATTTCACTGCCCTGCCCACAGATCTGGTGTGGCCCTGACAACTGCCTGACACACCCCCACCGACGGTGCGGCCACGGAGTGTGCACGGCGGACCACACGTGTGTGGTGCAGACCCAGCAGACGTGCCTGACCCCGCCTGTCTGCCCTGGGGCCAGTGCCTGCCCACGGCCAGCGTGGTCGTGACGCCTGCCCCAGGCGCAGATCGCTCCTGCATGCCCAACGCCGCCCGCGCTAACCCACACACTGCGCCGCATCAACCTGCTCTTTGACCTGGCCAAGATGCCTCTGGTGAGCGCCTGACTGTCCCTCATGACGGTAATGATGATGGTGGAGGTGATCGTGTGATGATGGTAGTGATGAGTTTTGATGATGATGGTGATGATTGACGCTTGCCTAATACCACCTCCGGTTTGATTGGTCACATGTTTTCTGGTGAGGACAGTGACGTTTGAATTGTTGGCTGTTAAGAGTGTTGACTGACTTGGCTGATTGACTGACTGGCTATTGGTAATAACGGTGACACATGCATCGTCCTTTCTTTGGTCGCCAAGATGCCTGTCAGGAACTGCTGGGATCAATAGCTGTTGTTGGTTTTTTTTTTTTTTCTTCCATGAAAACAATGCTGCATACCTATCTCCCTCTCTACGTGGCCTGGACATGGATGAGGGAGCATGCTCATTTTTTTGTATTATGGCAATGCTATGATGATGGATATTAACTGGTGATCTTGAGGAGTAACGACAGTGTGAATAATGATGATAATGTTCAGAAATACTTATAGTGAGCACTGACTTGTAGATTGATGAGGTGGCCAGTTGGACGATGTGATTGTGTAAATAAATAATTATAGAGTGACTGAGGGATTTATTAGGTGGTTAATAGGATGATTGATTGTGTAACTTATTAAAACCTAATGTGATGATGCCTGTGTGCTACGTCCTCTTTAATCAAGGATCAGGTATGATGTTTTGGTCAACACACAAATTTGTTTTGTTGTGTCTTTTTTTGTTTGTTGTGTTGGAGATGATTGCTCATGAAGCCCATACCATCGTCCTTTTTAACGTGGTTTCACATTTCTGGTCTGGGTGAAAAACGCCATTGGTGTTAGTCATTGATGAGGATGAGGATCAATGATGAGGAGGTGTGTTTGGTGATGATGGGGTGATGATGACAATGATAATATTGACGATTTGATGACCAGAGACGCCGATGATGATGATAAAGATCCCAATTATGATGGCAATGATGATGATGCATGCATCAACCTCATCATTGACTGAGCAAGAAAGACAAAGATGACACTAATGAGCTGTGGGTCCCAGTTGTGAAATGATGATGTTGACGATGTTTTTGACGATGATGATGATGATACACGATGATGATGATGATGATGATAAGGATGATGATGATGATCTGACGATCTGCTGCTGCTGCCGCTGCTGCTGCTGCAGCTGCTGCTGCTGCTGCTGCTGCTGCTGATGATGATGATGATGATGAGCACAGCTTCAAACCGCCTCCACCTCGGCACAGGTTCTGTGGCTATCTCTGTGGCACTCACTGCCTCATAATCCGGATCACTGAACGATTTGGTTACTTGACTTGCGTTTCTGGGTTGGTGAGCACAGGGCGCTATGTCGGTGGGAAGGGATCTGCAAGTCTCTGAGAGGCTGCTGCAGCCCTGAAGTCTGATTGTGCAGCATCACACGCTCTACATCCCTCTGTGCTGTAAGTGGAATGACCTGTGGGAGGCATGACATTGTAGTAGAGATCACCAATGGTAAGGGTGGTGATCTGTATGTGTAAGTGTGTGTGTGTGTGTGTGTGGTTGTGTGTGTGTTGGTGTGCGTGTGTGTTGTGTGTGTCCATGCATGAAACTGTTTTTTTTCTTTTTCCTTTCTCTGTTACTTTGACCTAAGTGATCACAACATACCTGGTAATGTTGGCTGTTCTTCTTTGCCGAAATATCATGTGCTCGATGTGTTTGTCTATCAAGTCCACACAGAAAGAGATAGCTTCATCTTCGACATTACCCCTTCATCCCTTAATGTTCTTTGGGTCTGTCCGTCAAGGGACAAACTCAGCAGAAGCGCTCTGTATTCCCCCCTGAATAATCGTTATCATCTGCGTTTATGTACCCAAGGTACACAACTAAACACCGTTTTTACTCCCTTATTACCTCTTGTCTGTCGTGCCATCTGTCAGTGTGCTGCCTGCATTTTATGACCCAAAGTTTACACAATAAAAGAGACTCCTTTATCTCCCTGCCTGCCGAAAGAATGGTTCCCTGTGTCCTGAAGGAAGCACACCACAAGCTGTGTCTATTCTCCTACTCATCTTTACCATCCTCTCACATTTTCTGAGTTGTACCTCTAAGATAAACACATTAAAGGCTGCTTCAGTCCCCTAAACCTTCTTAACATCCCGTCAATGCTCTCTAATGTTGATTTCGCTAGATAAACACAGTAAAGACTACTTCACTCCACCTACCCATTCTTATCAACCCTAACTTGTCTGTTTTGTTTCCCCAAGAATGAATTCATTAGAGCTGAGTTATGCTCCCTGAGTTTGTTCCCATTAAAAACACACCAGAGTTCCTGTGATCTCTTACATCTGTGTTCCCTATTGTGGTTCTCCTGTTTCAGGCGTGCCAAAAACTGCTTCTATCACATTTTGTACCATACCTATTCAAAAACTTCCATAACATTTGTTACCATCCCTATTCCCTTTGTTGGTTCCCCAAGACATTAGTGCATCAAACATGCTTTATTCTCATCGGCACACCCCTGAAGTTCCCATCGTTGTAGATACCCCACATACACATATCAAAGATTACTGTATCCACTTAAACTGTCCCTTAATTTTGGCTGTAGTAAAATGGTTCCCCAAGACACACCGGCATGAAATATTACTGTATTCTCCTTACAATACCTTAGATATTCCGTGTGTTGATTTCTCAGTATAAGCGTATCAAAGGTTCCTTTCACTCATGAACTGTTCCTGTTGGATGTGTCTCCTGTGGGGTTTCCAAAGTAAACAAACGACGAAGACTGCTTCCTCTGTCTGCCCTAGCCATCCCTTAATGTTCCTCCCTGCGCTGGTTCTCCAGGGTAAATACATGACTAGGGCTGCTTTAAATTGTCCTAGTCACCCACTTACCCATCATTTACAGTTCCTGTTTCAGCCTATCGAAGTAGACAGGTTAAAGGATACTTTATCGTCCTACCACCTACTGTCATTATTTATTGTTCCACATGTCAACCCTGCCAACTAAAACCCATCAAAAAGCCTGTTCCATTAACCAGCCCCCACATATGCCATCCCTTTGTGCTCCCAAGGGTCAGTCTGCCCAAGTAAGGGCATCAAACATGACTTTTTATCCCTGACCCCTTTCATATTGTCCATTAGCGTTCCCTGCGCCAACACACCAAAGACTAACAACATTCCCCTACCCTTCCACACCATCTCCCATAGTGCTCTCTGAGTCATAAAGTCAAAAGCGGATTTAAACAAATCGTGGGGAATACGGAACTTCTGCTCAGCTGAAGGGAAATAACTCTTCACTGTAGTCAAATACATGCGCTCAGTGTGGTGTAACTAGGCTCTGGAATGCAGTTACTTATTCCAATCGCACATGTCACTAGAGTCCACTTGCCACAAAAGCATGTAGACAATCAAGAGTGATCATCAATCATATCCTAAGACACTTGACCAGACATTAGCCTGTGGTAAACCTGTGAAATGGTATAAGGCGTCAGTACAAGCAATGCATAAGTTCAGGACTTTGAAACTAGATTCCGCTTACTTTTTGTCTGGTCAGGTCAGTGAACCTTGACATAGATCACATGGAGTCAAAAAGTTAACGTTTCTTTTCAAACAGGCTAACACTGTGATGGTCAAGGGAGATTCACGGTTCATTCCATTTCACCACAGCTTGATTGAGTGAAAGAGAGAGAGTGGTGAATGGGAAGTAAAAACTGCTGTAGACGAAACAAAAATGTCTTGGCGAAAGAAAAGACTTCAAGGAGAGGGAGGTGTTTAATGGGAGATGATATATCTGGTATGCACAAAACAACAAAAACTGACCTGCTGCAAAAAAGGTCTGTAAGGAGAGGGAGTGTTAGGATAGGGGGTAGATAATATATACCTGGTATGCACTCTAAACAACAATACTCCTGCTGCAAAAAAAACAGTCTTATAAGGAGAGGGAGTGTTAAATGGGAAATTATATACCATGTACACACAAAACAAAAATACTCCTACGAAAAAGTCCCATAAGGAGAGGAGTGTTAAATGGGAGCTATAATTTACCATATATTCACCAAAACAACAATACTCAAAAAAAAGTCTATAAG
>JADBJO010008756.1:7500-10000 GCA_016801955.1 Conus betulinus
TTTCACAGTGAGTGAACAGAGTGTTCACAGAGAGTGACACTGAACATGTTTCACAGTGAGTGGTACAGAATATGTGTCACAGGGGAGTGACACAGAGGTGTTTCACAGTGAGTGACACAGGGGTTTCACAGTGGAGTGGTATAGGTATGTTTCACAGTGAGTGGTACAGGTTTCACAGTGAGTGGTACAGAGTATGTTTCACAGTGTGGGGTACAGAGTATGTTTCACAATGAGTGGTACAGGAGTATATTTCACAGTGAGTGGTACAGGTATGTTTCAGAAATGAGTGGTACAGAGTGGGTTTCACAGTGAGGGGTACAGGGTGAGGGGTTATATGGTACAGAATAGTTTCACAGAGTGGAGTGAGTGGTACCGAATATGTTGGACAGTGAGTGGTACAGATAATGTTTCACTGTGACTGGTACAGAATATGTTTCACAGTGAGTGACAGAGTGTTTCACAGTGAGGGACACTGAACATGTTTCACAGTGAGTGGTACAGAATATGTGTCACAGGGAGTGACACAGTGTTTCACAGTGAGTGGTACAGAGTATGTTTCACAGTGAGTGGTATAGAAGATGTTTCACAGGGAGTGTGACACAGAACATGTTTCACAGTGAGTGGTACAGAGTGTGTTTCACAGTGACTGGTACATGACGACATAGATTGCGCTGCAGGGAGACAGCGTTGAAAGAGCTTGGGGGGGGGGGGGGGGGGGGGGGGGGGGGGGGGGGGGGGGGGTATTATTTATCTGCCTCATCTGCCCCTCCTTTTCGTCTTCGTCTGATGGGGTCCGGAATAGCTCAGTGGTAGAGCGCCGGGCTCGTAATCTTGGGGTTGCGGGTTCGAACCTTCGCCGGGCCGTTTCGGTACAGGGGGATTTTTCCCTCGGAGTTAACATTGGTTCTGACTCCATTTCCCATACAGTCCTTCGAATGAGACTATAAACCGAGGTTCCGTGTGTGAACGCACGCATAACATCTTGCACACACGTCAAATCCCGTCACCAACTTTCGGAAGAGAAGGCCAGTTTGGCCGTTGGTATGGATGACACGTTACACATAGCATGCACCTTCCCCGAAGTTGGAGTATGGCTGCTTTAATGGCGGGATAAAAAAAAGAAAACCGGTCGTACACACCCAAAACTGTACTTAATTTGTTGGGTAGATGGGATTCATTTTTGCCTGCTATAAAGGGAGTGTCCGCAGGAGTATCAGCCTGCGTACGCAGAAGAAAAAGAAGAAGAAGTGTTCGTCTAACGAAACATGGTTGATAAACGTCCTGTAATTTGGGTGCACTGCGCCTGCGCCGAGTTCACGCCAATAAAGCAAGACATTATTTGGCAACTCACAAGGAAAGTTGCAAGGCGAAGCGACTGCAGGCGGAAATCTAAACATGTCTCACAAAGTTGAAGAACAGTATCCCGCCAAACATGAAGCAAACGAACCACAAGACAAAACACGACGCGTTTCGACCCTTTTAGGTCTTTCTTCAGGCAAGAGAAACCAACAGTCAGGACAATGAAAATGAAGGAGCTGAGCAGTCGCTTTATCTCCTCATCACTTTCGGCGCCAGATGGGCTTTGAATGCTGTTGATTTAGGTTTGAAGTTTGGCGGAGACAGTACTTAAAACTGTTCAAGATTAGCTCGCCGGGGGGTTCGGGTATTAAGAGTAGGACAGATCAGGACGTGTGTATCAATGACAGTGACAATGATTCTTTAGCTTATAAACGGTACGGTAAAAAGTAGTGGCTTAGTTAGCCATGTTTCGTGCTTGCCGTTTACTCTCCCACGAAGCTAGTACTGTTTAGTAAATAGTAGGATAGAAACTTTCAGAACGGAGTGACTGAGGGCAGGGAATGAAGCAACATTCAGAGAGAGAAGGGGGGGGTACAGGGGGGGGGGGGGGGGGGGGGGGGGGGTTAATTAAGTTACCGCCAAGGACGCAGACAAAACGGAGCACAGGGACAAAACACCACGCATTTCAGCCTCTTGCCACTGCCCTTTGGCGTCCCAGCATGAGAAGACAGGTGGTTTCTCTCGCTCTTCGTTTTCACTGCCCAAAGTGTCGTTTGTTTGTGCCTTGCCTGAAGAAGACCCAAGAGGTCGAAACGCGTTGTGTTTTTGTCCTGTACTCTGTAGGGAAAGGGAGGAAGGGGGAGTGCAGCGTTTAGCTCGCGCAGCCGACCGCAAGGGGCCATATCAGGGCTGCTCCCATCGCGCAGCCGAAAAAAAAAAAAAATAACAAAAAAAAAAAAAAAAAAAAAAAAAAAAAAACCTGAAACAAAACAAACAAAATATGAATAGATAAATAAAACAAAAATTCATCCACACAACTCTTTATAATACACCTAAAAACACACACCAGAAATTTTGTTTAAAAAAAAAAAAAAAAAATCTTTCTTCAGTATAAATCTTATGTTAGATAAAAACATGTTAATCTTTTTTCCGCAACCAAATAACACAAAAGCGGAAAAAAAAAAAAAGAAAGAAGACAAAA
>JADBJO010008756.1:32500-75000 GCA_016801955.1 Conus betulinus
AGTCTTTGTGTGAAGGGGGAACAAGATAATAAATTGCAGCGCCAGGAAAAGAGAGAGAGAAAAGAAAAATCTGGAATGAAATAGACATTGAACTGAATAGAACTGAGATCCACATCCTCTGTGTGCCGCCTGCACTTTGCACACGTAAAAAAAAAAAACCCAAGTTAAGAACGACGGAAGTGATGCCCCTGCCAATTCTGATAGAAAAAAATCATGTGAACAAAAATATACATAGATGTGAAACCAAATGGGGTTTAAAAAGATTTTTAAAAAAGAAAGAAAAACAGCATACAATACAACACTATACAAAGCAGTATAATAGAATACAAAAGAGTATAGCCTGCATGAGTTAATACCTACATACGTGGAAAACTAAACTTACAGAAAAATCCACCTTCACTCTTGAACCAAAAATATACACAGACTGGAAACCAAAAGGGGTCATAAAAAAAACAAAAAAAAAACAAACAAAAAGAGGAGAAAAAACATACATACAACACAACACAACGCAATGCATCGTAATGTTGTACAATATGGAGTACAGTCTGCATGTGTTGATACCTACATATATCTGTAAAACTTAAATTCAAGCACATGTTGTAATAGTGTCATCAAGCAAAATGTGTGTAATCCATCATAAAATGTGTTATGGCTGTCAGCTTCATTAACTTTTTTTTTTAAAAACCCGATTTGTTTCTAGATCATTGCCTTTCAGTATCATGTTTACTCTACCTCTTGCTGTTATGTATTAATTCATAAAGCATTTCATTTGTGTACTCCTTACGAATGGTATTTATCGATTCATTTCACTTACCGATTCCTTCCTTTGACCTCACAGGCTGGCTATATTCCACGACCTAAAGTCGCCAGAGGGAAGGTATTACCAGTGAGCCATCGTGGACGCAGTGAATGGCCCTCTTTTCTTCCCGCCGCCATGCTCGGGGCGTTGCGCAGGATCAGACCACACACCACATCAGCCACCAACGACCGACCAACCTCTTCTCTGCTGGCGTGGGTGAAGCAAAGGGGTAGTTCTGCACATATTCTGCTAGGCATTGACAGATCATGGGAAACACTCAAATACCAAGCAGGTTTTATTCTGCACATATTCCGCTAGGCATTGACATCATGGGAAACATTCAAATACCAAGCAGGTTTTGTTCTGCACATATTCCGCTAGGCATTGACAGATCATGGGAAACATTAAAATACCAAGCAGGTTTTGTTCTACACATACTCCTGTTAGCACTGACATATCATTAAAAACATTCAAATACCAAACAGGTTTTGTTCTACACGTATTCCTGTTAGCATTGATATACATGTGGAAAACATTCAAGTGCGAGCGGGTTTTATTCTGCACATATTCCCCTAAGCATTGACATATCATGGAAAACATTCAAATACCAAACAGGTTTTGTTCTACACATAATTATTCCCCTTAGCATTGACATTATCATTAAAAAACATTCAAATACCAAGCAGGTTTTGTTCTACACATAATTGTTCCTGTTAGCATTGATATCTCATTAAAAACATTCAAATACCAAGCAGGTTTTGTTCTACACATAATTATTCCTGTTAGCATTGATATATCATTAAAAACATTCAAATACCAAGCAGGTTTTGTTCTACACGTAATTATTCCTGTTAGCATTGACATTATCATTAAAAACATTCAAATACCAAGCAGGTTTTGTTCTACACATAATTATTCCTGTTAGCATTGATATATCATTAAAAACATTCAAATACCAAGCAGGTTTTGTTCTACACATATTCCTGTTAGCATTGATATCTCATGGAAAACATTCAAATAAAAAGCTCGTTTTTGTTTTTTGATGACAAATCATGCCAAGAAATTCAAACATGAAGCTGATTTGGGGGTTTTCTTTTCTTTTCTTTTTTTTTCTTTTGATTTGATGTGTCATGGAAAATGTCTTCTGATATGAAGCAGGTTTTGTTGTTGTTTTGTTCATTTTTTTTTTTTTTTTTTTTCCGACCAGGGTTTGGCAAAAAAAAGTTGAGTGGATGAAACAGTACTGAATGTCTTTCTTCCGAACATTAACATTCGTGGGTATATATTGACTCTCTGACAGTAATAACATATGCCCTCATTCTATTCTCTCTCTCTCTCTCTTGTTTTGTTTTTTGTGCAAAATGTCACGGCCCCCTGCTTTCTTCACACATTTTTTTTAAAGAACCAGACCACTGACCTTAAGTGGATTGACTTTGGGTCATTATCTTTTTTTTTCTAACCAGTAGGGGGGGGACCATCAAATGTCGACCTTCACCAACCATGTCAGTAGATGTCCAGTAAAAATTACACACACACACAAAAGAGTGGGCAAAACAGGTGATATATATATATATATATATATATATATATATATATATATATCACCTGTTTTGCCCACTCTCTGTTCTCTTTGCAGAACTGATGTACGACTGATTATCATTACATATGGATGGGTCCTATACTTTGTTTGAATTACTTCCCTTTCTTGCTGTTGCCCTTATTCACTATGCAAAGCAGTTATGAAGCATAACGTGCTCAGTTTGATGCAGATACAAAAAGAAAAACATTTATTTTTTTGGCACCTGAACATTTCATTTGTCAAAAGTATTTGACATAATTTTGTTTCCCTGGGAACGTATGTGTATGTCTATGCAAGCATGTGTGTGTGAGCGTGTGTGTGTGTGGGGGTGGGGGGGGGAAGGCAATATGATAGGGGCAGGAGTGGATGTGAGGTGGGGCGAGCAGAAAGTTATATTACAAAAAAAAATCAAAGCAACATGTTCTCTCGTCAAAATGTGTTGGATATCATTACAATTTGTTTGTCCCAGTTAGAAACATGTACATCTCATCCTTTCTATTTTCTTGTCTTTGGAGGAGAAATCTCTGGCAGATACGGTACGGGTGAAATACTTTGATTTCGATCTAGTCAGTCTCTGATGCCGGAAACTGGCGTCATCAATGTAATTCATATCTACTGATTATTTTACCACCGTATATGGAAGGTCATGTTCTTGTCATCATGTTTTTACAAAAAAAAAAAAGTGTTTGTCTGTGCACAAATATATTACTGTCGTGTTTATCACAGAATGTGCTAATTTGTAAGCCAGTGCGAGTGTATCAGTTATATTCATACATCGCAGTTATCATTTACAATGAACCTATATATATATATATATGTACATTTTTTTTTAAATGAACATTTCTTAATATCAAATCATTTCCAAACACACATACATTACAAATTACATAACAATTGATTACAAAAAAAAAACAACAAAAAAAAAACACACACACACACAACAAAAAAGGCAATCGAACTATCATACATCCTTGAACACAAAACAAAAAGAGGGACCATGGGCCTTGGGGGGGGGGGGGGGGGGAGAGTTTGGGGGGGAGGGATGGGGTGGGGTCCATTAGCATTCCCATATCAAATACAAATCAAGTATGATTATATACAAATATTCAACCATTTTCAAAAACACGCAATTGAAGCAGATCTTGATGATGTGGTACTTACTGGTAGTTTACAGATGAAATATGTATGTTCTACTTTGAATTCTAACATTCAAACTAATCGAGAATCGACTTGTACAAAAGCCAAGTTTGTTCAAAATTGTGTACAAGTTCCATTTATAATTTGCCATGTAACGTTCAAAGTAATATCTATCTTTCAACAATGTAACAAAGGTTTGCACATGTGGTTGTGCATTTAGCAGTTTAAATTTGTATATGTAAAATTTCGCAAATAAATGGTGAAATCAAAGACAGTGTCTGTCCGTATATTCTGCTTTTACACCAAACAATACAAGTTCTTTGTCAATCACTAAATTAGGACAATGTGAACATTTCCGAGTCAGCAACTGCTGTACTTTCATCCAAAATCGGTGTGTAATATGACAGTCATAATTATGAGAAATTGTCTGCTCTTCTTGCTCACACAAAGATTACATATAGAAGAGTTTACTAAACGAGGCAGGAAGAACAAGAATCTCCGGGTTGGAAGTAATTTGTGTAACAGTCTATATTTCTTATTCATCCATCGGCAATTCTGTGGATGAATGTTTCTCAAGTTCATCTGTAAGCCAAAGACAGTGAATGTCATGATGATTAAAAAGTCAGGCCTCCAAACTTCAAATTTGGACTTTAAAACCTTGGATTTGGTGTCACAGTGGATAACATCAATGTCTTGAGCTCTGCAAACAATGAAGTGACTTAAACGTCACACCACTGAAACAAAAACACCAAACTCTTTCTTTGTCATTTGTGATGAGAGTTCCGACCTTACGATGGCATGACCATTTATTTGAACCCAGTTCTTGTGATTAGGTTTGGTGTTTAATGACACCAGTTTTATGCAGTTCTGAGGCAGTGTTCGGGCAAAATAGTTAACTCGTGTAACCATTTAAAAATATGTACATGTAAATCGTCCATGTATTAGACCTGGGCCATTTACAGACATGTTTTCACAACTTTGTTTAATTCATAAACTGTTGAATTTGAGATTTTCAACACTTTGAGCAAAGGTTTTTTAATAAATTGATGAGAGCTGACAGATCAGCATGCCACAAAATGGTGACTAACAACCTGTTGTATTCTGATTCCAGTTACCGATAATCAATCAATTCACGATGGACTGAGAAAAACTACTGTGCTCGACTTATTTCTGGACAAGCCTTTGTGTACTGAAAATGTTCAAAATGATTTTTATTCGGGACTTTAAACTTAAAACTGAGAAAGTTATTAATGAACCCATGATTTTAGCCACACACACACACACACAAACACACATTAATAAATTGATTATACACCTTTTCATGCCATTTTCAAAGACAGTTTAGTAACAAATGTTTATTAAACAGGGTGATTTAAATGTTTAATAGGTGCACTTGCGTTTGCACACACATACACTAGACAAATATACTCCAACACGGACACATATTCAAAAACACACACACATAACCAACTCATTCAAGAGACTGCTGTTAAAAAAAGATACAAGTATATGAGTGTACTCGCCATAACGAGCCCAATACAGTCTGTCTCATGTATAAGTCAAACTCTGCATAAACGTTGCATATGACAGCTTTTAAACAGTATCAAAGTCAATTAAAATTTGTTTTGCAACGCTACATATGTGCATGTCACTGTTCAACACAAATGTAAACTCTGTCATCATTTTGCCAGTTTTCCATGTTTGTTGTGTGTATGAGATCAAGTTACAGCGTTCAATGCATTAACAACGATTCTAATTCACACACACACACACACACATATATATATTTCTACAATCTGAGACATAAGAGCAAGCTTTGTTTATAATTCAATATTTCTTGCAGTCATTGCAACACCTAGCTGCTCTGTAAGTTGCTGGAATGGTGCTCGGTACTTATCCTTGGAATTATTGTTTTATTGTAATTTAGTCCCTTGCGGATTCATTCCAAGAACTGGCCCTCAGCACTTGTGTCTTAAGAGGTTATCTTTTTATAGTTTCTACTTTTCACAAGAAAATGTAGCTTGTTTTTGCTCTTTCATGAGCTTCTTAGGTGGCACCTTTGGTTAGTTTTTTTGAAAACTCAAACATACTACGGTATTGCACACACAGCCTTTTTCTGGTATAGCATTCTTCTTAAAACCGAAAAGGCAGAGGAGTCAAATTACCACTTTCCGCGGTCACTGAGGAGAAACAATCGGGTTTCGAAATATCGGTATCTGACCAGGAGTTATATGTTAGTGAGCTTTCTCCCCATTGGAGATGGTCTCCTGCTTCAGAGACTATAAGCTTGCTGAAGGTTCATTTTGAGAAGCATTTATTATCCCCCTTCACCCACTCAAGCACATACTTGTCAGTTAGGCAGAATCGTCTACCACTGCAGATATGAAGGCTTATCACCCCCCTATTTCTACAATCTGAGACACAAGAGCAAGCTTTGTTTATAATTCAATATTTCTTGCAGTCATTGCAACACTAGCTGCTCTGTAAGTTGCCTGAATGGTGCTTGGTACTTATTCTTGGAATTTATTGTTTTATTATATTATTTTATTTTATATATATATATATATCCATCTCTATCCCAACACATGCGCAAGCAAATTGCGCAAGTTATTAATGAACCCAAAATTGTAGCCACACACACACTTGACAGTCTATGAATATAACATGTATATTTAGCACTATAGACTTGTTATGTACATTGTTTACTTGTACCCACTATTGTACGAATAAATTGCATCACATTGTTTACTACTTCTACCCGCTGTTGTATGAGTAAATCGGTACATTGTTTACTACTTGTACTCACTGTTGTACGAGTGAACTGCGTCACAGTATCAACGTTGCAACGTGCCGTTTCCCCACTGTGTGCAATGGTGTGGTTGTGGAGGCAGCATCTGTATCACCGTGTCTGTCCTCTGTCCTGAATAAACACAGAAGGCAAAACAGTGCCGGGGTATAGAACGTCTTCTGTGAGCACGGGTTTCAGCGCAGTCACATGCGGTTGATGGATCTTGAGTTGACTTAATATATAATAATAATGAACTTATATAGCGCCTCTTCTCGGCTAGAGACCAAGCTCTAAGCGCTTTACAATCCACACACTCGTTTACACAACGGGCTGCCTACCTGGGTAGTGCCGACTGAAGAGCTGCCAGCTGGCGCTTCATTCAGTTGTTTCCCGTGTCATCCAGTCAATATCGTTCACTCAAGTTCCTTACTTTCTTCATTCTTTCCATTTCTCACGCAGGGTGCATGCTATGTGTAACGTGTCATCCATACCAACGGCCAAACTGGCCTTCTCTTCCGAAAGTTGGTGATGGGATTTTTTATGTGTGTGCAAGAGATTATGCGTGCGTTCACACACGCAACCTCGGTTTATAGTCTCATTCGAAGGACTGTATGGGAAATGGAGTCGGAACCAATGTTAACTCCGAGGGAAAAATCCCCCCGTACTGAAAAACACCCCAGCGGAGATTCGAACCCACAACCCCAGGATCACCAAGATTACGAGTCCGGCGCTCTACCAACTGAGCTATTCCGGCTTCCGACTTCAGTGCAGCGAGAGTCCTGATGTAACCCTTTGCAGTTGGCCGAGTTATAAACAACATTGCCTTACCTTACACGCGGTTGAGCGTGTGTCAGCGCATGATTTGCCGACAAAAGAACCACAACAAAAAAAACAGAGAAAGTGAGAGAAAGGGTGGGGGAGTGGAATGTGGGGAGAGTTGAACGTTCAAAGTCCCCACAGTGTGATGATCGTAGGAGCAGTGAACGGTCAGATGTTCACAGTCTGGGGGTAGGACGCGATGTTTAGCACAGGAGTGTGTTCCTCTCCTTCCGCAGCATTTAACATTACCTGTGCTGAATCAGGCACCCGTTTACTGCTGGAGGGCAGGGTACAGAGAGAAAAAGAATAGGTGGACTTTGTGTGCACATACGTCCAAACATTATTTGTATCTGTGTGTTTGCGAGCATGATTGTGTGTGTGTAAATGGTGTGTGTGGGGGGGGGGGGGGCAAAAAATATGTGTTTCTGCACTGCTTTAGTGTATGCTTGTGTGCATGTGTTTGTGTACATGTACTCGTAGATCCAGGTATATGCATGCTATCAACTTCAAAAACGAGAGAGAGAGAGAGAGAGAGAGAAGGATGGGTGGGAGATTGGTCTGGGGTGGGGAACAGACAGAAAATGGATGTGCATACTGCCTGATTACATGAGTGTGTGTGTGAATATGTGTGTGTGCACATGTGCATCTGTACATGTGTGCTTGAGCACTTGTGTGAAAACATTCAAGAAAGCAAGCATATGCACAGAGATCAGGGTAGTGTGTGTGTGTGTGTGTGTGTGTGTGTGTGTGTGAGTGTGTGTGTGTGTGTGTGTGTGTGTGTGTGTGTGTGTGTGCACGCGTGTGTTCAGACACACATCTTTCCTATTCCCTTTCTTTTTGATCTCTCAATACCTTCTCCTACTTTTTTATAGTCAAGGTTCAAAATACAAACCCACCAAAAACTAACATGGGCAGATAGGGACAACCACCCCAGTTGATTCGGAGGAGGACGGGGTGGGCAGTGTTGCTTATAGGCCAGCCGACAGCAAGAGGCCTCATCATGAAGTCAACTCTTTAAAAACAGACTAAAAAAAACAACAAAGCAAAACTCAAAACATACAAACACATTACTCATTAAGAAGTTATTAACTAACAACAGGCCAGAATTTCATTAAAATCTGTCTTCCGTAAAATCTCGCATCAGATGAAAAATATTGATCTCCTTCAGAAACACACACGCACAAAAAATCACATCACAGACTAGACATCCCTGAACAAGAGTTTCCTAGAGTCTGCAGTGAAGTGTCTATGTCCGACATCACCTTGGTCCCAACATTCTACAAGAACATGTTTTATAGCGAGTGGTTCATCACATGGAATGCACCATGGAACTTCTTCACCTTTTGAGGGGGGAGAGGTGGCACAAAAATTTTTGACCATTTTCTTTCAAAATCATGTTTTGGGTTTTATGTGTTTTTGTGCTCAAGAAAGTCTGTTGAAACCGTCTGTGGTGTTCATTTTGCTACTTTCACATTTTTCTTAGTAAAAAAAGGACTTTATTGGAAGGAGGTGTGTGTGTGAAAATTGCTCAATGTCTTTATTTTCAAACTCGTTTTCTCAAAACATGTTTTTCGACAACAGTTGATGTGCAAGGAACACAGTATCTTTAGATCCAGACCAGCTAGCTTAGTAATTTTTTTTCTTTTGATCAGAAATGATTTCTGCATGCAATTACATTTTATTTATAAGTCAAAACAGCACTTATCATTTGCTATTTCTATTTGAAAAATTCAAAAGCAATGAAACACAGAGCCTGATGGCCACCATATGGACAACATTTAATGGAAAAAAAGCAGTTTAGATATATAAAAATCCTTTTGTAATTGCATTACTATAGCTCAGTAAAAAACAGAAAAGTCATGTTTGAAATGACTATCATATCTGCGATGATAGATATACAGTTTTTGTTATAACCCTTTTTTTCATTTTCATCATTTTGCCCCCATTTGTGGTCCTAAAATCACACAAGAGTTTTGAAATCACCGAAATATGTTTTTTCCATGTTTTTTTTTTTTTTTTGACATAAACAATAGAAAAAGAATGAAGAAGTTTTAAAAGAACAATGGTTTAATTTTCGTGCCACTTCTTGCCTTTTAAAAGATATGAGCAAATACGAAAGGAGTAGCCTGCGTGTAAACCTCACAGAACTGTTTTCTCTTGTCAGCCACCAGTGGCGAAGATTAAAAACTCTTCCAGGTTTCGAGAGTTGGGAGGTGGGGGTGGAGGACATGGGGAGAGAGCTTTATGATACTACACTACACTAGATACCACCAGAATGATAACACATGACCTTGGGCTGGGACAAATGGCCATTTTTCAGCTTGTACGCCAGTAGGATTTCAACTTGTAATGTCTGCTCTTCCGAGACGATCAGGAAATACCTCATGTCATTGCAACTTCCGTTTCAGTATATAAACAGGAGGGGCCGTTTCTTGTTGAGTTTTGCTTTTCAGAACGGAAGGTGGGGACAGGCAAATGTCAAGGTGAGGGGAAGGGAGATGTGGTTTCGGGGAAATTCGCATTCCAAGGCGTTGTCATAGTTAGGCGATTGGAGATATTCGAAGAAAAATAAAACCTGAACATTGGTAACTCCACCTAAAAAAATTCAGCTGGATAGACGTTCCTTCTACTGTAGACTGTGGCGGATATGTTGAAATTGGACTGCCTGCCATGGTGATTCCCAAACGCTATTTTAAGTTGTGTTTGTTCATGTTAACCATTCGAGTTACTTTTTAACATTCCTTTTAAAAGTCGTTTCAATTTCTGCCTGCAAGTCACCTCACTTTGAACAGCAGCAACAGTAGTTCTAACTTTCTGAACCACATCAATTCTCAAAACAAAACCAAAAACAAATCACCAGGGAAAAAAACAACAACAACAACAACAAAAAAAAAAAAAAAAGATAAACAAACCCTCGTGGTGTCACCAAAAGTTCACGCAGACAGTCTTTAAAGCTCTTCTCCATCTCTCAGTCAGTCCTCTAGTCCATAGCGTTCCTGCCTGCATTGTGGCGGCATGTAGTGTAGCAGGGCTCTGCCAAAAACTGCACAGCCCCGTCCATTTCCGTGGGCCAGGACCAGACACCAGCTTCACGGTCCCATCTGCAGGCAGAAGCCAGGGAGGTAAGGGAGGTAAGGTGATGTTGCTTATAGCCCTGCCAACTGCAAAGGGCCATATCAGGGCAGTCACTGCCTTGATGTCATTTCGGAACATAAAAGCAAACAAAAAAAAAAAAAAACCTGTCCACACAACCATTTAAAAACACAAAAAAAAAAAAAAAAACTAGCGGAAATTTTGTTACAAATCTTTCTTCTGTAAAGTCTTGGATCAGATGGAAAATGATGGCCTCTTTCAGAAATTCAAAGATCACGTCAGGTCAGACATCCCTGAACAAGGTTTTTATGGAGTCTGCTGTAAAATACTCATGTCTCACAGACGCTGGGGAACCTTTGTCTTACACATAACAAAGCACATTTACACTGACATGTTATTGTTACATAAAAGGTGTGATCTTACACATAAAGCACATTTACACTGACATGATAGTTTACATAAAAGTCATAATCTTACACATAACACAGCACATTTACACTGACATATTGTTACATAAAAGGTGTGATCTTACACATAAAGCACATTTACACTGACATGATTGTGTCACATAAAAGTCGTAATCTTGCTCATAAAAAGCACATTTACACCGACATGATAGAGTTACATAAAAGTTGTAATCTTACACATAACAAAGCACATTTACACTGACATGATAGTGTCACATAAAAGTTGTAATCTTACACATAACAAAGCACATTTACACTGACATGATAGTGTCACATAAAAGTTGTAATCTTACACATAACAAAGCACATTTATACTGACATGGTAGTGTTACATGAAAGTTGTAAATCTGTACTCAACTCTTTTTTAATCTGAAGTAACACAGAGAAACTTTTGGAAGAAACTTGCTTTCACCTCTGGATGTCACTGTCCCCATCACAAAGATGTGGGCATTGTCAGGGTGGTCATTTATTCCAATTTGTTAAAATTTACCAAGTCTGCCATCGTCAATCCAAACGCCATAACGAATTATGACATGTACATTAATCAACAGTCATATCTTTATCATGGACTTGATTTCACAAGTTTGTACCATCATTTTATCATGCTAAGTGTCATCACGTTACCCTGGTTAGATGCACCTTGCTTTTGGTAGTCGTGTACACATGCAGTCGCAGCACAAACGCATGAAGACTTGTTTGTTACACACTCACAGTTGCACAAACGCAACACATACACTTACCCCTTCAACACGCATGCAGCATGCAAATGAGAACATACGCTTTTAGGGCTGAAAAACTTGTAGTTTGACTGACCTGAATAATTTATCCAGATCGCTAAATTTGAATGCACATCATGCATGTTTAATATTTTCATCTTTCTCAACTAACTTCACTGAAAAAAAAAAACAAAGAAAAATGAAAAAAAAAAATTAAATAAATAAAGCCTTTGAAAAAATTACTGTTTGGCATGACATGTGTACCTTGGGTTATGACAGAATTTTGAGCAGACTACTAAGCAAACACCTTCTATCTGTATTTACCAACAATCTCTTCTTCGACTCAAGAATTCTCAGGTTACCGTTCCAACGGGGCATAACGACAGAGACTCAAGTGGTGTTTAGAGCACACACAATGCACTTCATAATCATTTCTTTCGCTTGATGTATCAAATGGCAAGCTACATTGATCCAATTTGCATTCAGCAGTTTCACATTACAGTCGATGCGACTCGCATTCTGCAGCTGTTGCTGAATTGTCACGCAAATGACTTCATTCACATTCAACAGCTATTGAGAAAGGACGAGTTTTTCGATTGCCTCCCTTATGCTTGACCGTGCATGAAAAAGCCTTTTTTTTTTGTGTGTGTGTGGTCTGAATTCCAAGTTATTTGGACGCAATTCACAAGTTCATTTGCAATATTTGTAAAAACTCTTCATACACCCAATCAGTTTAACCGACCATTGTCAGGTTTCAAGCTGATCTTTGAGGCTCATGAAATAATGCTGTATCAGATGTTCCCCCTTAATGTTAACCCTCACTTTGAAAAACACAAATGGAAAATAATAAATGCAACCCAAAAAATGTGTTTTAAGGAAAAAAAAAGGCGGCATGGACAAAAAGCTACTGCAGAATGAACAGCCACAGTAGACTCCGGACAACCAGTGCTTTTTCACCAACTAGTCAACAAGTGCTTTTTCACCAACTAGTCAACAAGTGCTTTTTCACCAACTAGTCACCAGTTTATTACGGAGGAATGATGGCATGCCAGGAATTCTATGGTAAGAAAATGTGTAAAGATCTGAATTCTATGCAAGAATATGTGTAAAAAAATCAGAATTCTTCTACCAAAGAAAATGAGTAAAAATCAGAATTCTACCAAAGAAAATGAGTAAAAATCGGAATTCTAAAAAAAAAATGAGTAAAAATCAGAATTCTACCAAAGAAAATGAGTAAAAAAAAGAAAATGAGTAAAAATCGGAATTCTACAAAAAGAAAATGAGTAAAAATCAGAATTCTACCAAAGAAAATGAGTAAAAATCAGAATTCTACAAAAGAAAATGTGCAAAAATTTGAATTCCACACACGAAAATGTGTAAAAATCAGAATTCTACACACGAAAATGTTTAAAGATTGAACAAAAGACAGGTGAATGGTCCACAAACGATGAAAAAACCCCCCCACCTGAAAGAGCGGCTGGAAAAGAGAAAATTACTGGCACACAGTTTTCAGACATTTAGGATACAATTTCAAACTAAAAGATCCCCCCCCCCCCCCCCCCCCCTCCAATCCTCATATAGACAAATTTCATTTAAAAAATTTCAAAAAAAAAAAAAAAAAAAAAAGAAATGGTGGAGTTGGCAACCTCAGCGTGTCAGTGACAGGCTTTCCTGAAATAGCACTGCATGAGCTAACAGCATGTCACAAACTGTATCTATTTCAGACACACATGATGTAAAACGTTTAGTACAGTAAATAAAAAAAATAAAATAAATAAATAAAAAAAAGACAAAAGATACACGGACAGAGAATCATTTCATTTTGCTAATTTGAAGAGGGAGCAGAACCCTGGATCTCCCTATAAGCAGCGTTTTCAACAAACGAGTGGGGTAAGGTTATAGACTATCAGCGCTGCTTTGACACACACACACACAAAAAAAAAAATCAAAAAGAGAAGAAAAACAGAGATGAAGAACTTTAGTGATAATGAGAACAACAGGGGCAAAGATATGTGGCAATTTTCCTGAAAATAACGGAGATAGCTCAGTGCCATTGACACTGACCGCCATCCAACCAACAGTCAACAGGCATCACCAACTCATGGAGTGAGTTTCTGCGTGGAAAAAAAAAAGAAGACAGGCAAGAGGGGACTGTTCATGAAAGGCGGCTGATATCACCAAGAAATAATACCAGAGGGAAAATACATTCCCGCTCTGATAATTAACCCACCTGTTGCAGGAAACTGAATCTTCGGTCAGTTGTGTTTGGTGAAATGCCAATTGAAACGAGATATTTCAGGAATGTCATTCTCGCTTTTCCGCTGCATTCTCGGCACCTCCCCACCCCCACTCCCACTTCCTCCAAATCCTTTCCACCATTCATACCACACCCCCCCCCCCCACTTTCCCTTCCTCCCTCTCCCCTCCCTCCTTTCTAGGCCCGGTTTTTTCCCTCTTATCGCCCCTTAAAAAAATATATATAGACTGACACTGCACATATGTGTAATACATAATGCGAGCTGACATGTGTCATGTGTTACAACAACAGGCAGATTAATACATACGCACCACATATACACAGAAAACTGCACACGATAACGTTAAAGCAACAGACAGAGAGCTTAAACATTATGGTTATAGTTACCGTCCCATGCATTTATACACATTTATGTGAAGACTATCAAACAATGTCTACTGACAGAAAGGGGGGGTGGGGGGGGGGGGGGGGGGGGGGGGGGGGACCAATAATTTAAAAAAGCACAGCATACATCTGTTCATATTACGAAAATGCTTAAAGTTCTATACTTCTCACAGACAAGTATTAGGGGAAATTACTCATGCTTCCCTGTCTACGCTCAGTTTCAGGGTAAAGTCCTGTGTCCCTGTATACCTCCTTACACTGAAGTCCTAGTATTTTGCCTTCGTACTGAATTACTATTAAAGATAAAATTGAAGGCAGCAAGAGCCGCGGAGTGACTGCAAAAAACAAAAAAAAAAAAAAACTCATGGAGTGACGCAGTTGATTTGGATCTGCCGCCATCAAACTCCACATTTTTACATCTGAAAGATGGTTGATTACAAAGTTCAACCTTAGGTATCGTGTAAAAATAGATCTACAATGCAGTGATGTGTCTTTACCCCTACAGATTAAAGCAGAGATAAGGAGGTAATGTTGTTTATAGCCTAGCCAACCACAAAGGGCCATATCAGGGCTGTCACCGCGGTGAAGTCACTCACAAAGCCATTTAGTAAAAAAAAAAAAAAAAAACGATCTCACTCACACAACTTTTTAAGCTATACCTTCTAAAAACACAGAGATTTCACTACAAATCTTTTTTTCGTAAAGAGGATTGATCTGGGCATGTGCAAGGCATGAGGCCCCTTCCGGGTTCTTGTCTGTACCGACTTTATTGTGTACGAGACAGGGATAGCAAACCACTGTCGCTTATTGCGTTAGTGAGCCACGGTATAGTATGTGTAATTAAATATACCTTCTGAAAACACAGAGATTTTGCTACAAATCTTTCTTTCATAAAAGCTTAGATCAGATGAAAAACTTTGACCGCTTTCCACAAATTCACAGATAAAAAAGTAAAACATGTTGTAAGGCAATGTCTGTCCAGTGACTGCAATGTTATCAGTGCAGAGCCAGAAGTCTATGTCCATGTTGATAGTGTTAAACCACAAGCAGTAACAAGAGTTGAGGAAGCATACCACTATATTCTTCCTTATATGTTGCCACCCACTGTTCAATAATTGTGGCCCTTCATATGCAAACATCACATAGATGCCCATGATAGAGTTCACTTGATTTGCTTTTAAGCAAGCTGAAACAGCAATGAATTGTACCAAAAAGCATACAAACACACACACACACATCGACACATGTTGACAATGTCACAAACCAATATCTCCTATATAACTGTGTTCAGCAGTACTCGTCTGCTCATATTGTGTGTGTTTAGAGTAAGCCCTCCACACTCGCAAACTTCACATCAAACTGCCCCACGATAAACGCCGTTATTCAACTCCCAGCATGCTTGGACTCGGTCTTAAAATAGAATGGAGAAAACACACCTCCTGGAGGAAAATAAGCCGGCTCGGAGCGACGGAAGTAACATTCTCTTCCTCACGTTTCTCTGTTCATTTAGGACTAAACAGAAGAACACACACACTGACACACTTACACAGGGACTTCAAAACTACACATACATCAGTTTAGTCCAATACCGATTCATCTGCATTGATTTGAACATGGTTTCAACTTTTTTGTGTGTGTGAATCAACCGAGATCTCATGTTGAAGCCTTTTTTTTTTTTTTTTTTAAAGAAGTTATATTACATACTTGAACTGGAGATATAAGAATGTGCTGTCTAGGAACAGAGTGTATTAGAACGCTTTTAGATAATTGCTTTAATTAAATGAGTTTAAATAAGTTTGATAAATTCATATGTAATTGTGATTCTTAAATATATTTTTATTTTGCAGAGTTATGAACTGGAGTTCACCCTCTTTCCTTGATGGTGCATTAAACTTTCTGTTTTAGAGTTATTCCTTATTACAAATGACACATAAGTGAATCATCTGGCAGAATACTGAGGGGAAACGTTTTTTTTCTTAATTCAGGAAAGTTAACAAGATCAAAATTTAAATACACAACTTTCTGTGAACAGCACTTCGAACACACAAAAGGACCCAATTCAAATTTCAAAGTAAAAACCGAAATCCCACCCCCAAGAAATTTTCCTACGATAGATGCGGCAGTCATCGATCAAAATATACTTATTGTGTGTTTTCATAAAAAAAAAATTAACCGACGAAAGAACAAGGGAAGGAACTCCATGAAGATTGTACATAAAACTTGGTTATTTCCCTTGACAAAAAAAAAAAAAAAAAAAAAACCCACTGGGGTTTGGACCCGTCAAATTAAAACAAAAAGAATTCCTGCTAAATGAGGCACATGACACACATTTGTTTGGTAATTATTCATACACAGGGGGTCATACTTCACTTTCAATTTCAATACAATGATAAGATTTCCTTACCTGTTCCCAACGCAAATATTGTACCAGGGTTCAGACAGACTAGTAGAAACACAAAATTCCAAACCTTTTCCCAACCTTTCGCAACCCCAGTACCAGTTTTGCCAACCATGTTACATCTCATACGCACATGGTAACAGCAGGTAAACTTTCATTTTCTATAATTATACTAGCGTGAATTAAAACAACCAATGGTCACACTCCGTAAGTACAGCAAGCTGTCGGTTGTGATGACGGCAATTCTCGGACAATTAGAACTCATTTGTTCGTGCCTTTGTTGTTTGGTTTTCTCTCTCTTTGGTTTCGAAGATGTATGTTTGAGTTTTTGAAGATGCTTGTTCAATTTTTCCAAACCTTCCTAACCCCTACAGACACCAAATGCCATTTTTTTCCCAAACTTTAACCACTGGGAAAAGGATCATCTGTTTTTTTTTTGTTTTTTTTTTCCGAAACCTTCTCAACAATTCCCAACCTGTGGGAACCCTGTGTACTGCAAATGGTGCATGTAGCTGAAACATGCAGACTTGGAAGGGACAAGGATCATCTTATGGGTCAGATTCAACATCATACGGCAAGAAAAATCGTCAGTCATAGCAGCCTGAGTGACAGGATTGTTCCATCCTAGACTTTGGCTGATGGTTCCCTAATTGAACTAGCCAAAATTACATGCCAAGCAAAACATAATTCTTGTCAAACAATTGGGGGAAAGTTTTGTACCTTGAAATCACTCATAATGTCAAAAACGACAAAGACAGAAAAAGCAAACACACTCCATTAATAAAAAGGGAAATTCATTGGTACGACATACACAGTTTTTCTCCGGCAGTCATCTTTCAAGGGGGAGGAAAAAAAATAGTGAAAACAAACTGAAACAGACATGACAGATCTCATCATTGTGGCAACTTCTGAAACTGAAAAATCGTTTTCATTTACTTGCCACAGGTAAATCAAAATTATTTTCACTTGCCAGATATTTTCGACTTACCATTTTCAGGACAGCATACAATGCTTGGTCAATGTCAGGAAGGTGGTGTCGAACAGGAAGGTGGTGTCGAACAGACAGGTCCGTTCTCCACTGAAGGCTCTAAGCGCACAGAACACTCCTCACCATAAGCGCTAAACACATGCACATTTGAAGGAAAATTATCTTTTAAAAAACAACAACAAACACATCAACAGAACTGGAGTGAAGAGAACAAAGCATGGTTCAAAGACCGACTGAATTCTATGAAACTGAAAAGTTGTTTCCCAGTGTACAGACCTACATCTGCTGTGTGAACGAAGACCTTGGATGTCAACCAGCAGCACCACATCTCATCTCATTGCTGACCTGAAAAATGTTAAAGAATCCTCACAATTATGGCTACTGAACCACCAATAGAACATACCTACCTCACTACTCTCCGACTGTTGGCACGTTTCTACCTTTCGTCACTTGGAGATGAGGACACGAACCTGCGTGTATAAAGTATGGGGATGGATGCTCCGTATGAAGTTCTGCTGGCAATTCACTCACACAAGCCCTTATCAGTTCTCCGTCCAGTGCTCAAATACAGACGAGAGGGGGGGGAGTGATAAGGAAACGTGAAAACAGTGAATATCTGGGGGTATAGCAACCATTTCCGCACACTGTCAGAGGCGCTGAAGACTGGGAATACCTGGACATTTCAGCAATGTGGTCAATTACATGCACACACACAGGAGACCCTTTTGTGACTTATTTTAGCAACACTGTCACCATGACACTAATTAAATTAATCCACCAAACATGAAGACACGAATCACAAGACAGAACTCAACGTGTTCGACCTCTTAGGTCTTCTCCAGGCAAGATAAACAGCACTTAGGACAATGAAAATGAAGAACGAGCAATCACTCATCCTATCAGATGTGGAATTCCAAGCTCAATGGAGGAAGAGTGGGACTATGAGCTGAATCAAGACTTTCAGCCATGATCTGAACAGTCATAATAGCAAACAAGACACCTGTCCAGTGGTACTCCCTGTCTGTCAATCATCACCATGTGGACTCAGATCAGCCATGTTAATATCAGTGATACAAACCCCAAAAACACTAGTACCTGGTCAACATCTGAGGCACACACATCCATCTGTTTACAAACAGACGAACAAATACTCTGGCCTTATGTCTTTATCATATGGGGGCAGGGTGACTAATTCAAATACATAAATGATTTCCACCATATAGATGCTCAAAACTTCACAGATGTACACTGGTACATACACCATTTGGATCTACGAATGCCAACTGGAAGCATGGCAATAAAAGCTCGTTTAATTAATGTCACCATTCCAAAAAAAAAAAAAAACAACAGAATGATGGCATTTCAATTCTACCTATACTCGTCCACCAACACCTTGAGAACACTAGATTATCTCCACTGAGGGCAATGAATTACCTTAACAGCCGAAACATGGGAGCAAATAATGGCATCTTCAGGGGACCGCTCGTCTCTGCAAACAACCCTAGAAGGCAAAGCGCAGGTAGTGTGTAGTGAACCTGTTCAGCTCCATGTTACTGTTGAGTGTGCAACAGAAAACTCTAGTGTTTCCCTTTCCATGGTTCAAGATGTGTACACAGCACTTGGCAATAGGGGTAAACCTGGCATGTAAATGCGATTCAAAGATGAGACTGACATGTTACAGCAAACAAGTTCAGCTGGGAGGTTTCACTGGAAACATTCACCTTTCTTCTCAAGCGTTTAAAAAAAAAAAAAAAAAAAAACGTTCAACAGCAGTCGAAATCAAAATGGCAAGCAAATCTGTCCCCCATCAGCGCAAGTTGTCTGCAAACTCTCTCTCCACAAATTCAGGGTGTGAACCGGGGGCAACATGACCTGCACTTTGATGTCTACCAACATACCCTGTAGGAAGAGCAGCCTTTCATGCTGTTCCAGTCTTGCTTGCTTCACCGTCCACCTTCATGACCGACCACCGTGTCAACAGCACTGGCAAATATTGTCATCACCCCTTCCCAAGGCCTTTTATTGCTCAGAGGTTTCAAAAAAAAAAAAAAAAAAAAAAAAAAAAAAAAAAAAAAGAAAATTCAAATGGACAGCCACTGTACACATCATCAACCAGCTATTGCAACAGTTAGTCGTCGTTGTTAATATCAACTGGTCAGCGACTACAACAGTCAAGTCATTGTACATATCAACTCGTCGGCTAACAGTCATTGTACACACCCACCACAAAGGCCAGCTACTACAGCTGTTAATCATTGTACACATCCACCTTAAAGCCAGCAGTTACCAACAGTGTGTCACTGTACACAACCACTATCCAGGCCAGCTACTATAACGTTAGTTACTGCTACTATCAATCATTGTACACATCCACCCACAAGGCCAGCTACTATAACGGTTAGTTACTGCTACTATCAATCATTGTACACATCCACCATAAAGGCCAGCTACTATAACAGTTAGCTACTGCTACTATCAATCATTGTACACATCCACCATAAAGGCCAGCTACTATAACCGTTAGTTACTGCTACTATCAATCATTGTACACTTCCACCATAAAGGTACGCTACCACAACGGTCAGTCATTATAACAACGCTCAGTCACTGTACACTTATATGACTGCAACTTCAACAGTCACTGTATACATCCACCATACAAACCAGCAACCAAAATGATCAGTTGTACATATCCACGCAACACAAATGCACGAAACTACATCCACCGTTATATTTTCAGACAAAACTTGTGGGAGCTAATCTGAATTTGCAGGGTTTGGGAAACTTTCCCCTCTTGTTAATTAACAGCATCACTACATTCACCGCTTAAATCTGATGCTCTTATAAACCTGGCAGTGAGGTCCTTGTTAAACACACACCAACACACCATGTTCGGTTAAACACAATGTTGAGTTAAACACACACCAACACACAATGTTCAGTTGAACACACAATGTTGAGTTAAACACACACCAACACACAATGTTCAATTAAACACACAATGTTGAGTTAAACACACACCAACACACAATGTTCAGTTAAACACACAATGTTGAGTTAAACACACACACCAACACACAATGTTCAGTAAAAAACACACAATATTCAGTTAAACACACACCAACACACAATGTTGAGTAAAACACACACCAACACACAATGTTCAGTTAAACACACACCAACACACAATGTTCAGTTAAACACACACCAAAACACAATGTTCAGTTAAACACACACCAACACACGACGTTCAAGTGAAGATTAATCTCCAACAGAAGAAACAGCCTCCTCCTCCCTGCCATTTATAAACCCCAACACTGGAGAAGAGGGGAAAAAAAATAAAAGGCGATGTGAGTACAACTGTTCACTATGCTGTGTTACCGTGTCACACAGCGAGGAGGGTTTGTGCAGTGAAGTACTTCCTTCTCTGGCCACTCACATTATGCTCTCTCATTATTATCAATGTCATGCAGTCTATCCAGCAATTATAATCTTGCTTATAAATATAAACACGATACTTCCGTGCACTCTCGATCCACTGGTCCATGCCTTGGCCGCCAACTGAAGAAAAATAAAAAAAAAAAAGAAAAAAAGACTAATCTGGGGCAATACTGTTCACCAGTTCAATTCAGTGGTTTACTCAGCTAATGTCTTTTTCACTATCAGACACTTATTTAAAAAAAAAAAAAAAAAAAAAACAACTGCGCACTCAATTTATCATCCATGTTAGTACTTTCAAATCCACATCCAACATGTGCATACTTACTCAAGTGAAATGCCCTAGTGGTACACACAAAACTGCTGATCTTTATGAAAATTTTGCAACAAAATGCTCACCAGTACTCAACCACTACCAGTACTCAACCACTGCGCACTCAATTTATCATCCATGTTAGTACTTTCAAATCCACATCCAACATGTGCATACTTACTCAAGTGAAATGCCCTAGTGGTACACAAAACTGCTGATCTTTATGAAAATTTTGCAACAAAATGCTCACCAGTACTCAACCACTACCAGTACTCAACCACTGCGCACTCAATTTATCATCCATGTTAGTACTTTCAAATCCACATCCAACATGTGCATACTTACTCAAGTGAAATGCCCTAGTGGTACACAAAACTGCTGATCTTTATGAAAATTTTGCAACAAAATGCTCACCAGTACTCAACCACTACCAGTACTCAACCACTGCGCACTCAATTTATCATCCATGTTAGTACTTTCAAATCCACTTCCAACATGTGCATACTTACTCAAGTGAAATGCCCTAGTGGTACACAAAACTGCTGATCTTTATGAAAATTTTGCAACAAAATGCTCACCAGTACTCAACCACTACCAGTACTCAACCACTGCGCACTCAATTTATCATCCATGTTAGTACTTTCAAATCCACTTCCAACATGTGCATACTTACTCAAGTGAAATGCCCTAGTGGAACACAAAACTGCTGATCTTTATGAAATTTTTTGCAACAAAATGCTCACCAGTACTCAACCACTACCAGTACTCAACCACTGCGCACTCAATTTATCATCCATGTTAGTACTTTCAAATCCACATCCAACATGTGCATACTTACTCAAGTGAAATGCCCTAGTGGTACACAAAACTGCTGATCTCTTATGAAAATTTTGCAACAAAATGCTCACCAGTACTCAACCACTACCAGTACTCAACCACTGCGCACTCAATTATCATCCATGTTAGTACTTTCAAATCCACATCCAACATGTGCATACTTACTCAAGTGAAATGCCCTAGTGGTACACAAAAAAACTGCTGATCTTTATGAAAATTTTGCAACAAAATGCTCACCAGTACTCAACCACTACCAGTACTCAACCACTGCGCACTCAATTTATCATCCATGTTAGTACTTTCAAATCCACACATCCAACATGTGCATACTTACTCAAGTGAAATGCCCTAGTGGAACACAAAACTGCTGATCTTTATGAAAATTTTGCAACAAAATGCTCACCAGTACTCAACCACTACCAGTACTCAACCACTGCGCACTCAATTTATCATCCATGTTAGTACTTTCAAATCCACATCCAACATGTGCATACTTACTCAAGTGAAATGCCCTAGTGGTACACAAAACTGCTGATCTTTATGAAAATTTTGCAACAAAATGCTCACCAGTACTCAACCACTACCAGTACTCAACCACTGCGCACTCAATTTATCATCCATGTTAGTACTTTCAAATCCACATCCAACATGTGCATACTTACTCAAGTGAAATGCCCTAGTGGAACACAAAACTGCTGATCTTTATGAAAATTTTGCAACAAAATGCTCACCAGTACTCAACCACTACCAGTACTCAACCACTGCGCACTCAATTTATCATCCATGTTAGTACTTTCAAATCCACATCCAACATGTGCATACTTACTCAAGTGAAATGCCCTAGTGGTACACAAAGTTGTTGATCTTTATGAAAATTTTGCAACAAAATGCTCACCAGTACTCAACCACTGTCGAATCAACCTGACTTTTCCCGACCTTTTCCCGCTGACTTTTCTCAAGGTACTTCCCTTCCCTGTCCACCTCCACGGTCAAATAAAGGCAACACACTTTATCACCAGTAAAAAACTTCTACTCTCCACTGCTCTCTCTCTCTGCTACTGTGCCCTTTGCCGTCAGCCGGGCTGTAAGCACCATTAGCTTACTTTCTCCTAATGCTCTGCCATCCCCCAAACTTTTTTCAAAACCTTGGACGTTGGCAAGCTCAGAAATGCAAACATATTCACCCACCAAGACTCCTCACACAGTCACTCAACATTCTTCGGCATTCACAGCTCTGTCGCTGGACCACATATTCTGCTCACTCGCTCCCTCTGTGTCTCGCTCACTCACACACACACACTCTTACACACAAAAACACACACTTGCACATTCACAAACTGGACGAAGAACTGATAAGGTGACAATCTGAAAAGTTGCTGATACAATGTTGTACTGTGGCAACGGCCATCCACAGTTAAAAAAAAACAAAAACAACAACAAAAAAAAAAACATTTAAAAGGCAGAACGTCAACTTTAAAACATGCTTACTAACAGATATAACTTATCATATTTACCCTGAACAAAGAAAATGCTAGTTTTGTGCCAGACAGTGAAATCAGCTTTTCTTTCTTTCTTTCTTTCTTTTAGATTTGAAATCTGTAAATAACAAAATGCATTTTTACTTTTGCATGCCAAACAAACCTAAAATAAAGCTTGCAACCTGCAAATACACAGACCAAATTCGCAGTTAACATTCAAGGGAAGAGCGTGAAAACTAAGACCTTTCTGTGTGTGTGCGTGTGTGCGTGTAATTTACACTGTAAAACTTCAATCTCTGATAAAAACATGCAGCACTGAAATTCTGATCAGCTCTCACAAAGAAACAAAAACTCGCAACAACTCGGCCACAAAACGTGATTAATAAATCAAACCGACAATCCTAACAGTCAACACGGATTGCCACCACTGTGGCCACAGCTGATCTGTATGTTTCTACCTTCTCTCACCAGCTCTCTTTTACCCACTCCACCTCCCTAGACAATACAATTTCTGACCAACAGATAAAAAGCAATAATAAGCGCTCTTCTTACTTGCTGTTGCGGCCCCCCACCCCATACCACCAGTTTCGAGATGCAGATACCTGGGCACAGGAACAAAGACAAAGTGCAGGTGCTGGACAGGTGCTACCTGTCCGAACTTGCAGGCACCGACAGGTGCACTGAGCAAATCCCTGATCCATCCACCTCCTGACCCACTGGGTTGGCTGAACAAGTCTACACACAACAACTTACAGCCCACTTCATCCTTCCCTGGTACAAGCATTCATAATGCTCATTCCTGACCAAGCATTATGTTGAAAGGGAGCTCTGTGTGTGTGTGAGAGAGTGTGTGTGTGTGTGTGTGTGTGTGTGTGTGTGCGCACATGAGAGAGAGAGAGAGGATCAGAGCCACTAATACCTGATGGGTTCAATATCCACACACACCCAGCATGGGGCTGCTCTCCTATCACCCACTCACCCTGTCTCCTTGTGTACCCGGGGAAGGCCCACAGTCAAGTGCCACCCGGCTCTCTGCTCAGCTTGAAAGAGTCCAGCCACCCATCTACCCACCTGACTGGCCAGGGCTTATCCCTTTGTTCTGGTCAGGAGGTGGGGAGGGGTTGGGGGGGGGGGGGGAGGGAGAGCTGATTGGTTATCAATCCACCCCACCCTCAGGAGTCTGGGAACTGGCCCAGGGCCCAGAAAAATGAGACCAGCCATCCCTTGACTGACTGATTGACACCCCCTGTTACATGGGCCCTCAAAGGGCCTGTTCACACTGTTCCCCAGTGGGAGCGATGGCTGACCTAGTTTCGGCTGGTCTCTCAGGCAAGGAAATGGGCAGGGGAATGTGTAAGAGGGTGATGGTGTCTGGAGAGGGAGAGAGAGAGAGAGAGAGAGGGAGGGGGGGGGGGGGAGAGAGAGAGAGTGTGTGTGTGTGTGTGTGTGGGGGGGGGGGGGGGGGGGGGAGGGAGCCTATCTGGAGGGCAGGGTGTGTGTGTGTGTGTGTGTGTGTGTGTGTGTGTGAGAGAGAGAGAGAGAGAGAGAGAGAGAGAGAGAGAGAGAGAAAGAGAGAGTGTGTGTGTGTGTGTGTGTGTGCTCATGTGTGTATGAGGGAGAGTATCTGAAGGTGGTGTGTGTTGTGTGTGTGTGTATGAATGTGGAAGAGTGAGTGTATGGATGGTGTGAGAGAGAGAGAGAGAGAGAGAGAGAGAGAGAGAGGGAGGGAGGGGGATGGGGGTAGGGGGTAAACATGGGCTGGGAACCACTACCCACCACCTTTGAACAACAAATGGGCCTGGCCCTGGGCGGAGATCATCTAGTTACCATGTTAATTGACCGGCCCAACACCTGAGTCACTCTGCTCGACACTGCTTACACCTCACGGTATTGGCATTCCACACACACCCTGGGTGATGTCACCAGTCCCTTTCATTAAAGCAGCACCCCCCCCCCTTTCCCCCTCCAAAACCCTCTTCCTACTACACCACAACACCCTCTTCTCACCAACAATGGGAGTGAAGGAGACAGTACAAAAGAGGGGAGGGGATTTGTCATGATGATTGTCTTTCATGAAACTCACCCCTGGTTTTGGTTCATCATTCATACACACAATCATAGCAGCAGCAAGCTGATGCGAATACAAAGATCAGCTGTGACACACTACGTGTGTTTTGTTGGGGAAGTTCTAATACACGGCAGCTGGTTTGAATGTGATAGCATTTTACCAATATGTGCTATGATGCGACATAAAGATCAACAGTGATACTAGGTCTGTGGTAAGTTCCAACACTAAGCAGCTGTTTTGCATGTGATAGCATTTTTACCAATATGTGCTATGATAACAATTTTGTAAAGATCAACAGTGATACTAGGTCTGTTTTGTCTGGGAAGGCCTAATACAAAGCAGGTGGCATATACGTTATCATTTTACCCAACATATTGTTTCACTTAACCTCTACCCTTCTGAGGCTTTTGGTGGTCAAACATTCAACCACTGCACAAACTTAAAGAACTTCAAATCATCATCCAGGGTACACCCTGATACTAAGACACACACACAAGACAACTTGGCCTGGTCATTCATTATTCAGTTTCTCTCATTTTCAATGGGGGGTAAGAAAACGTGTGTGTGCTTACAATGCGCGAGTGCCGAGTTCCAATGTTTAAGAAATCTGTCATTGTTGGATGCATCTGTTGGAGCTATGCATGAACAATTGCCAGTGCATGTGAGAGGGCGCATGTTCAAGTGCATATATATGCATGTATGACTGTGAACGAGTGTGTACATGTGGGCACAGGAAGCGTGACTGTGTGCGCGAGTGAACAGTGTTGAACATAGCCCTCTCAATTCTAGCAGTTTCTCGACTTGACGTAGATGAGATGCAGCCAAGCCAAGCAGCACTCAAGATAGACCTACTTTTTTAACACACACGCACAAGCCCTTAGCGACACAAACATATGAACCAATCTGCATCCTTTAATCCTATGAATACATACAGCTTCCAGCATCACAACTGCAACACAAACTTGCTGACATGACCATCCACTCCTTACCTCCATTATATCGGTCTCCGTGTCTCATCATTCTCCATCCTTGTGGATCACCACGTGAAATCCTCCCTTCATTCATAACGTCATGCATATCGTATGATCAAGCCACCCACACACACAATGAAGTGGGAGCTGTCGGGCAGAGAGAGAACTGGCCTGGCACGGGCAGAAAACGGTCGCCATCTGGACAGTGTTCTCTTGGCTCAAGCCGTGAACGCCTCCAACCAAGCGGCTGTGCTGACACACCCCCCCCCCCCCCCCCCACCCCCCCCCCCCCCCCCCCCCCCCCCCCCCCCCCCCCCCCCCCCCCCCCCCCCCCCCCCCCCCCCCCCCCCCCCCCCCCCCCCCCCCCCCCCCCCCCCCCCCCCCCCCCCCCCCCCCCCACCCCCCCCCCCCCCCCCCCCCCCCCCCCCCCCCCCCCCCCCCCCCCCCCCCCCCCCCCCCCCCCCCCCCCCCCCCCCCCCCCCCCCCCCCCCCCCCCCGAGCCCCCCCCCCCCCCCCCCCCCCCCCCCCCGAGGCTATCGCCGCCGACACCACCACCACGACACGGTGAAAAGGATGTTGAAGTGCCCAGAAGGGGCGGAGGGGTGTGCTGAGTGTGTGAACTTCCCTCTCGCCGAGCGACTGACACAACACATTACCACTATGACCAAGCCCTCGCACACTCACACACGTAGAAAGGTCCACCGCTGGCAAAGTAGGTCAAGCACCCACCTCTCTCTCTCCCCCCTCACTCGCTTGGCAGGCAAACCAGTCAGTCAGCAAGTCTACAGTACAAGCCAGCAGCCAGCTCACAGGCACGGGCCGTGTGTGGAGGCAGGCACGAGGAGGAAGGCAGCTTACAGAAATCAATAGAACCACAGCTGTTACAACTCCCTATTATTTTATGCCGCCTGCTACACACACACACACACACACAGACACGGCCAGCTTCTGTCCTGCCTGCCACACCACCAACAGCCAGGCCAGATGTTTCATGTCCTGTGCCTTCCCCCCCCCCCCCCCCCCACCCCCCCACCCCCCCCCCCCCCCCCGTTTCCGTTTGTGCCCCCCCCCCCCCCCCCCACCCCCCCCCCCCCCCCCCCGTGACCCCCTTTCCGACCGTCCGTTTGTGCTGAATCAGTCTCGTGACTTCGCAGATATGTGTGTGTGTGTGTGTGTGTGTGTGTGTGTGGTGTGGTGTGGTGTGTGTGTGTGTGTGTGTGCGTGCGTGCGTGCGTGTATGTGTGTGGAAAGGGAAAGAAGACATGACTGAAAAAAAAGTAAAACATTAAATCGAAATATAAAAAAAAAAACAACAAAAAAACAAAAAAAAAAATTTGAAAATGTGGGTGGGATGAAGTGCAGCATGATAGAAACACGCATGGACTGGCTGATACAGGAGATAAAGGAGGGGGAATTATCAGTGCCGTGAGACTGGGAGCCGGCAGATCAAACTGAACTCGTAGTGCCATACTCACTGTGACTGCTCCATGGCTGTGCCTTCATGCAAGAGAATCCACAAAAATGGCCGTAAAATGTATTATATCTTTTAATATAAACATACATACACATATGTGCGTGTGCCTGTGTGTGTGTGTGTGTGTGTGTGTATAGATGTGTGTGTGTGTGTGTGTGTGTGGGGGGGGGGGGGGGGGGGGGGGGGGGGGGGGGGGTTGCGCACGTGCATGTGTTTCCATGTCTGTTAATACTTTATTTTTTTTTTAATCATTCTGACATTTTGTGATGTGATTTTTTTTCTTTGCAGTAAATAATAACTAACTAAATAAAAGACTACTCAAAATGAAACTTGTGCATGGAGCAACTTCTCGTAATGTCACAAGCATGTTTGTTCAGCATAAACAGTAAGCTTACATTTATGCGGACTACCTGACCAGGTATGCCGTCTAAACTTGATCATTCTACTAGTACTGAACTTAGAAACAAAAACACTTGAACCAAGAATATTCCACTGTCACTTCATTCGACAGTTCAAGTTCACAACAAATTAAAATGTAACGAGGTTTCATAATCAGTGTTGCTTGAACAATTCCTTTTCTATGCTTTTCTTCATCTGAATCTTTAATCCAGGGGTGTAAACAAGTTGAAGCACCTGAAACTGAACTGGGTCATCCCACCCATTCCACTGATCCTGAAATTGTTCACCATTTCCTACAGAATCCCAAGACTTTAATGGCCCATATTCCTCCGTCTGTCTCCCTCGGTCCAAAGATATACACATGCATATGTAATAATATTAATGTGTGTGCACCATCCTGCTGAAACAGACCAAGTAAAAAAAAAAAAAAAAAAAAAAAAATTTCCATCCCAAGTTCCGAGTTTAATCCAGAAGACCTGCACCCCTGTTAATCCCCAGAGGTCATCTATGTCCCTGTTAATCCCCACAGGTCATCTATGTCCCTGTTAATCCCCAGAGGTCACGATGTCCCTGTTAATCCCCAGAGGTCATCTATGTCCCTGTTAGTCCCCAGAGGTCTTCTATGACCCTGTTAATCCCCAGAGGTCGTCTATGACCCTGTAAACCCCCAGTGGTCATCTATGTCACTGTTCATCCCCAGAGGTCATCGATGTCCCCGGAGGTCATCCATGTCCCTGTAGTCCCCAGAGGTCATCTATGACCCTGTTAATCCACAGAGATCGTCTATGACCCTGTTAATCCCCAGTAGTCATCTATGTCCGATAATGAAATTTCTACAGAAGTATAAAAAGTCAGGACTGCTGAGAGTGGACTTTGTCACTGGGACACACAGCTGACGGTGACCCATCCTCTATCTTCATCAAAATGCAAGTCCATTTTCGCGAAGTAATCGGTTAACTGAAGCATAAAAAAATGCTGAACAAACGTCAGAACTTGTGTTAGCCAAGATCTCCCGAGAGAACGAGTCCTGGTCACAATCCATTCAAACACATGAAACAAACCGCACACAATGCTGTCAACAGGAAGTCACCCGCTCTTTCTGGAAATGGCAACTGATGTTTCCGCCATGGGAGACCTCTCTCTTCCCATTACCCTATGAAGGCCTAGCCTTGGGAAGCATCGTCTTCCTGGCACAGTTTCCAGTGGTCTGGGAGTACAATTCAGGCACAATTTGGTGCAGAATGTAACATAAAAAGTTTCGAAGCGACAAAGCACAGTTGCGAGCCAGAGACTGAGAGCGTGCAACAGAATCAAAGTTGACGCAGAAACAAAATCTTAAAATTGACGGGGAACAGTAAACAACTAACAAGTTGGGCAACTCTGGTTCCCCTGATGACATAAATACACAACCTGAAACACCAAATGAATGCCACAGGTGCGTGTCTTCATTTCATCATGGGAGAAACAGTTATCCTATTTGTTCGTTGTTTAAAGTTGATTCCCACCAAACAACCCAGTCACCCAAATGAACATTAGGAAAACTGCTACCTCGTCCATCTGTGGACAGGGCAGCGTGTCATCACTCTACAGTCAACAGCAACAGTATCAGCCAGTAGAGTCTAGCGTAATCCCCAAGACAATCTATCCCTGGAGACGGTCTGTTTCAACAAGTTCTCCGACCCCAGATCTCAAGTGGACACTCCACTGACCAGCCACACAGGCTTGGAATGCAGGAGTCAAACCCGGACATGACACAAACAAACCCACACTATCGTCCCCAGGTGATTACCTGCACTGATAATGGGGAAGGTCTTGGGCCCACAGTGCAAGGTTCACTCTGACCACACATACACACACTGGCCGGCACATGCACACACATACTGGTTCCTGGACCATCAGTGCCTAGTTCAGAACCTGGACACACATACAAAACACACAGTGACACACACACACAGATAATGCACTGATAATGGGAGGAGTCTTCAGCCGACAGTGCAAGGTTCACTCTAAACACACACACACTGGGCCAGCACATCCACACACATCAGTTGGTTCCTGGACCATCAGTGACTAATTCAGAACCTGGACACACACACACAAACAGATAATACACTGACACTGGGACAAGTCTTGGGCTGACAGTGCAAGGTAAAACACATTGGCCAACACATGCACTCACTCAAAAATAAAATGCACACACACAAAACAGAATTTAGTCTGGTTCCTGAACCATCAGTGCCTAATTCAGAGTCTGGACACACACACACACACACACACACACACAAACACAGAGCTAAAGAGATAATGCACCTCCTCATTAATCTGGCCTAAGGCCGTGTCCTGTGCCACAGCATTAACTATCTAGAGCTTGCCTGGCAACAGTGGACAACAGTGGTGTCCACCTCTTTATCTTATCTGGCTGCTCTTCTTCCCCTGCATTCCTTGGGGGTAGCAGGCAACCCACCTGTTCACGATACAGATACAGATCTGAAGGGGCACTTCACCCTTCATCACTGCTCAGAGTGGGGTCCTCGCTCCCCGCTGAGAAGATGGCCAGGCTAAAGATAGCTTGACAAAATTCAGTCGCTCTTGATATCCCGACATAATTCAGTCATTGTTCTCATGATGTGTTACATGTTACTGCCAGCCCGTGTGCTCACAAAATAATGCAGAGTTTATCATACCAGGAGGCCCATGCATGCATCTTTCTAGAACGTGATGCAAACGGCAGAGTCCTTGATGCTGTAACTGAATTGTGGCTATCCCAGCAGTCCTATGTCAGGATGTTCTAGCTATCTAACCATCCTTAGAATTACCACAAAATCGTTTTCTAGCATTTTATCAATACTTATTTTAATCTCGTTCAGAACAAATACAAGCTTTTAATAACATAAACCACCATCACTCTTTGCACACACACACCTCAGAAAATAACACTTCGCACACTCTTCATGTTGTTTTGTTTGGTACAGGCATTGATGGTGGCACCTACAGCTGTAGAGATATTGCAGCTATGGTATTAATGAAGTGCACTGGATCAGTTGTCAGACAGTATTTTTTTCTCTTGGAGCTAATTTCGACATCTGACAGCTAAAAAAGCAGCAACCTGAACTGGTGATGGGGAACACATGGCCAAAAAAAAAAAAAAAAAAAAAAAAAGAAAAAAAAAAATTGTGTGCTGGCACATCATCACGAAGATTGTGCAGCCATTCCCATTTTCAGCGAATTTGCACACAGTTTTTGCTGTTTCATTTGAAAATAAAATTTTCGGTCAAGCACTTCCTCTTTTGTTCTTTTTCTGACATAATTACCGTACAGGTGGACTCACGGGTAGACCAGGAGTCACTTTTCAAAACTTCTTGCTACTTCATGGCTAAAACCTTCTACACAAAAGACTGAATACTTTTAACTTTCTCCCACCCAAATTAAAAAAAGTGACTTGAAAATCCAGTTTCCTGGCACGCAAAATTCTTTCAAATAAAAATAAAAGAGGAAAAAATATGCTTGTGGTGGGGGGCAGTCAAAGGTGCAATATAACTTATCATTACAAGATGGAGTATTTAAAAAAAAAAATTAACAAACAAATAGCAGTTCTCTGGAGCACTTGCTTCACATAGCAAAATAACTTTTTTTTACTGCTTTCAAACATTTTCAACAAGTTCTCGCACATATTCACATTCCTTGTTGAAAAAAATCGGAAACCAGGGAGTGGGGGTGACATTCAAACACCTTAAGGCAAAAAAAAAAAAAAAAAAGAAATCAACTATTAAAACCAAAAGGACATCAGCTGCAAATGAGCAAAACAAGCATGCCTGATTTTTCAAGGTATTCCACTCGTTTTCTATCTGGCTAGACGAAATAACGGACGAAAAACTACAATCAGAATATCGCGCTTGCCCACATGTCAAGGGACCAGAACGCAGAAGAAAATCGTGCCGATTGGCAGACAACCAAACACGCAATTCTCTGGCCCCTGGAGCAAAGAGACAATCAAAACAACAATTTTTTTCCTTCCACTTTCTGCTTTATTCTGGAAGATTTGCATCCTTCATATATGATCTGTGCATACACAATGAGCACACATATAAAAGTGCGCACAGATCATACTACCTTTCACCATCATTTAAAAAAAATTTTTTTTTTTAAAGACAATGCAGGCTAACAATGTGTACCAGATTTTCTAAACAATACATTCCATGCTTTACTACACAAATGGCAGTTGGCATCTCCCCTGAAGCTGTAGAATGCACAAAACTTGAACAAAAACCTCCACACGCAGAGACATCCGTTGATCAGCGACTGTCCTTCATGCCCACAAAAATTTTCAGTTTAAGTTTCATCCAGGACACGTCGCTGCGTGCAGACTAGTCCACATACGCTACACTACGTCCCTTAAGTTTTGAGACCACACTACGCATGATTTTAAGCCGATGGATAAATGAATTAACAACTAAGATGAGAGAATTGAACAGGACTGAAGAGGGTCTCATGACAACAACTTAGATGTCTGACCTACGCATCAGCCCAATGCACTGGTCAGACCTCAAGTGCCTAACTAACATTTTTTCTTTTAATGTATACATCCATATATGTGTGGTGAATGTACACATACACGTGTATATGGATGTGTGGGCACGGGCCCATGTGTGTGTGTGTGCGCATGTGCTAGCATGCACGTGTAGTCCTAAAAAATTTTATGCAATGCAAGCATGGCAGGCTACGGTTCACCGATATAAGAATTTTACCTACTTCCACCAAAAAATGGAAAATCGAAAGTCACCTTAATGATACACTTAACGTTATCATTGCAGTCATGGGCACAGAGTAGAGATTGTGTTAACACACACTGTACATGTTCAAATGCATTTTTCTGTGCACACAGTGGGCCATTGGTACTGACAGTGTCGCACTGTTATATACCCTGGACAGTGAAAATACAAGCTTTCTGTTTTTCAACTGAACATTAACCTGCCAGAGAAAATATAGAACTCTATCCAAAATCTGATATTATTTCATCAATTATGACTTGTGTTCATGTTTCATGCATACTATCTCACTTTTTTTTTTTTTTTAAATAAAAAAAAACAAACAAAAAAAACCCTTTATTTCAAAAAAGAAAGTATTTTTATGAACATCGACTACAGACACCACTGGTCATTTAACTCTGCGATCACAGATTTGTTTTAATTCAAACTGACTTGTGATTTTGTGCTGGCTTCTAGTCTGAAACATAAATTCATGAGAAACAAACCTATACACCTCTTGCATTTCATTACTACAGGGCATTACCTTAAATGCTGCTCTCATCAGACACACCCACCCCTGAATCTTTTCCATCAGGAATTTAAAAAAAAAAAAAAAAAAAAAAAATCGGTAACAAACTGAAATTTTCACGAACTATCATCAACACCACAAAGAAATTACTCTAGATTTAAAAAGCCATTTTGTGACGTTCCCTTTACAAGCGCACAAGTGGTTACTGCAGCCACCACCTTCTTTCTAGCCATTTATGAACAGAAATCAACACGATTTGTTAAAATAGCCGTCTTCTTCTCCCTCGCCTCCCTGACCAACCCACTGTCATCAATGCTCTCAGTAAATATTCATTTAACATGCCGCTTACTTCAGGTTTTTTTTTTTTTACCAATGGGAATGGGGACTCTTGTTACCTTAGCCTCGCCACTTGTGCAGCCTGGAGATAGATCTTGTGCGTAGCGATCAGGTTCCACCTGTTGCGATCTGAAACACATTGACAAAAGCAACATTCAGATCAGTCTCATGCACATGAACGCTATTATTAATCTCACGATCATCATGTACGCATTTTCTTGTGCTTTAATTATCCCCCCCCCACACACACATATATCATTTTGTGTATGTGTGTGTGTGTGTGTGTGCGTTATCCAGAATGCGCATGTGGTGCACATGGAAGTGTGTCAAATTCAGCTAAGTTAAAGTTAGCATTAATTTCTGTATAGTTTGAAAATACTCGAACTTTTTTTTTTTAAACAGATTTCATCAACTGCGCATGTAAAAGCACCTTGTTCTTTTGCTGACTACATTATGACATTCAGTAATGCAGCATACACACTTAAAACGTGCGTGCAAGATTGTGTGTGAGCCGGATTGTGTGGTTGTACACGTGTGCACACAAGAGTAAACAGTTTTATGTATGGAAGCATACGCATTTTTTTTTTTTTTTTTTTTTTTAACCTTTTCTTTGTCTTTTGATAGATGTGTTTTCATATCAAGATTAAAACGTTTTGGACTTCCTTTCCAGAAGGATAGTGTCGAAATGTCCCTTAGTACTACTGCTATAAGCAAATGTCCCCAAGCATTACTACTATTTCTGACTCCACAGCAGTCTTGAATTTCTGTCCAACAACTATCAACTCATTTCACAGTCGCTTAGCAATTAATAACCTACAATACTTTTGTGTGTCGGTCATGATATTACGATAAGTATTTCAGGGGAATATATAAGTGGGTAACGACATCAAAATGCTCAAACTGTTTTTTTTTGCCCTTCTCCCACCTAACACAAAGCGCGTCTTTTTCAGCCCCCTAACTTAAATTTTCCCAACAAAAGTATTACTACATACTACATTTCTAGTTACAAATTTGAAATAAGGTCAATTGTAATTCCTCCATTCCACAATTTCTGATTGTCAAAACTGGTAAGTTGGCAAATTAGTTCTACGAATATCACGCATATATAACATATAACACTTCCTGCATTTGTGAAAATACTATCTAGAGCATTACAGTCTTTGACTTCTTTGGCTTCCCTTTCTCTTCCGGAAAGTGCTGAATATCACCATTTGAGAAGCATGCATGCTGCGAAGAGCGATCGACAAGGAACTTGACGACGGACACTAACTGGGTAATTTCCAAAGAGTCGGACACATTCTCAAGTTAAATAATCTCACTCCTGTCTGAGGACCGACTGCATTTTCATCGATTTCATTACATGTATTGCCAGCAAACACATAATGACATGTTCTCACAAATCACACCCAGTGACTGACAAAAACCATGTCATCAAAGTAGGAGCATAGCCCAGACAGGCTGTAAACAGGACTGATCTGAATCGATCATCGCTATCCAATGAATGACGGCAGCAAAGGACAAAGGGACGCAGAAAACTGAAGATCCATGAACCGCAGTTGATCAGTATTGACAGGCGGTTTCCATGGCAGCATTTACCACAGCTGTGGGTTCATGTGGCTGCCTTCATTCACACACTATCACATCAATACAGGGCAGTCCACTTCTCATCCACCAGACTGGAACACCCACAGCTTCGCAGCAAGGCTATCACACCCTCTTATCAATACATCTGAATGTAACAAGCCATGGCAGCATGAGCAAGTGCCCTGTGTTTTAAGCACACGAGATGGGATGGATATATGGGGAAAGTTGATATATGCGTACATTCGGATAAGAGGGAGTGAACGAAGAACTGAAGTTTAATGTTAACTTGCAGGCTGCTAAGTGCTATTGTTGTATAATAATTGCCTTCAGTCAGAAATGGGGGAAATGTCAATCCTCGTTATCCGTATCATTAAATGGTGGTGTTTTAATTTACAAATAAATTGGTAAATATGTACTGCCCAAACACATGAAAAAAATAAAATGTTTTTGAAGTGTCAATGATTTAAGAAGCATGCTTCTCTTTTCTTCAATTGTCTTTCATGCAAATGAGAGAGAGAGAGAGAGAGAGAGAGAGAGAGAGAGAGAGAGAGAGAGAGAACTGGTGGTGAGATTTAAGTAAATGCATAACATGCTCAGTAAGACTTAAAATCTTAAAGCATGAGAGAGAATGTAAAACATACCATTTAACTCTTGCAAAAATTTTTGCATTCCCAAACAGCTTGCTTGACGTACCTACGTCCCCTGTCTCTTATCCCAGCTTTCTGCATTCTCATATGCAACATTTACTCTGCTTCCTCTGCCGTAACTTTAAATGTTCTGAGCAAAATTAACATTGACAGAGCACACAGGGTGACAAGAACAAAATCAATCAAACCATGACCATTTATTTATGACCTTCTACAACAATGTTTCCATCAAGATTCATTAAAATATAAATAACACAAACCTTCCCTTCACTGTTCAAGCGATTCCTTGTTTTCTAATGCCTTTTGTTAGAAGAAAATGTGGATTTTTCCCCCAAAAAAAGCAAACTGGTAAAAACACACACACACACACACACACACACACACTGGCAATGACATAAGTAGCTTCCTCCCTGCCAATAGCATACCTCCCTTCCTTTGTCCCTATTGTAGAGAATCCAGCTGACCACGACACCAACAGGAAAATGCAACACACAGCCCCTTATATAGTCTTCATAATGTGCCCAGCTCAACCAAGGAAAGACACTACAATGGCCAATCACTGACCCTGATCTGGACTGCATCCAATCACTGGAAGCCAACATCACATCAGAAACAGAAGGATATTACTGATGGCCATAGCTGGCCAAGTCAAGTCCCCAGGAAAACACACTCACAGTCACACAGGGAAAATGAACCAAAACTTCCTTTCCAATGTTTTCCTGCCAGGCCTGAATTGTAACACCACTATCAACGAGGGATGGCGGCAGAACCTTTGCACATTATCACATGATTCATTAATGGATTCACCGTGACCAAGCATGAATTTTAACAGCTAAATGGACAGGTTCTCGGACTTATTTCCCTGGCCAACAACCAGCGCACCAAATGTCACATTACATGCCAGTAAAAACACTGAAAACTACACACGTACATCCAGAATAATCTACATCAAATTACATGCCTTCACAAGCTGTACAAAAGCACCTGTGGTTCTGCAATGGCATCTCTGTTCACCAATCCTCTGTACAACTCCCTTCTCACAATGACCAGAAATCGCAGACAACTCATTTCTCTTGCACTACAATACTATTTTCCATCTCTGTAGAAAAAAAAACACCCTCCCTCTTTAGACTAGTGACTGGCTTATGCCATGCATGAGGCATGTGGTTACAGCCCAGGCATAGGACACAGACAGGACTGCTCTCCTGTCCAACTGACTGGACGATGACAGGTCAAACCATGTATACGATTATTTTAAATCCTCATTACTTTCATTTCAAGCTGGAGGCAGTCAATGTCAGATTCATACCAGGCCAGAGTGGACATGTAGATGTCCCTTCAACAGAAATCGTCTCTTCAGAACAATCATGGGCCGCAGCTTTGCTCCAAGACATTACCACTTGACAACTCACTTGTCTACTGACTGCAGCCATGCACTCCTTACTGTTTTGCAAGTGTTCGAATGTTTGAAAATCCGGTCACAGGACAGAAACCTCGACAGCATCCACTCAATAAAACTTTCACTCAGTGAAAATGTCTTCAGTCTCTACCATTCACCTTTCTCTTACACAGGTCTAGATTCAATCTATTTGTGGCTATGCTGCTCAAAAAGCAACCACCATGACCTGACAAGAACCTGCATGTTTTGAAGTTTCTTTCATCATCATCAGCTCCAGAGACTGGGCCACAGGTGCAGGAAACATCTTAGCTGAGACACACACAAAGATTATACGGCAGATCCCAATGAAGACACCCATGGATGAAATGAAAGATTCTTTTTAAACTTTTCGGCTTCTCATCACTGCATACTTAAAGTTTGCGAGACAATGAGTGGGTGCACATGCAAACTTCCCACGGGCAATGCCTAGAATTTATAGACGTTGTCAAATGTCCTACTCTTCAGGGGGACTTGGAGCATTTGTCCCAATTATAAGTTTTCCAGCAACAACACTACTATCAGGGTGCTGTGTTACCAGCTTAACAGTCAAAAAGATTTTAACTTCCTTTCATGTGTCAAACAAAGAATTCAATTTTTTTTCATGCAAGTTAGTTTTTTTTTCTTCTTCCATCCCCCCCCCCCCCCCCCCCCCCCCTTTTTTTTTTTTTTTTTTTTTTTTTTTTTCTTTTAAAAGAATATTCTGAAGGAACCGACAATATGGCTTGTCGAGTTTTGTTGACTCATTTTTTCAGATCGTATGCAAACTGATGCCCGTTACTTTCTAAAGAAAATGAGAAAATGTATTGAGACCCAATAACATTCATTTCTATTGACTTTTTTTCCACTAGTTAACATCAATGGGAAATGATGAATCATTTTTTTGTTCTGATTTCTTTGAAAATACATTTTTGGCAGAAGTGTTTCCCCATGAGCTTCAGGTGAAGTTGCCAACATCTTCAACAATTTTTTTTCTTCTTCTTCTGATGATGAAATTGTGAATGAATTATATTAAAAAAAAAAAATGTGTCTTTTCTTTACGGTAAAAAACATGTGGAGCAAATGTAGGTGGCCAAGTGGATTTTAAGACAATGGGTCTCCTGGAAATTCCAACATTCGCTGTCTGCACCAATCATTTCTTTTTGAGAACTTTTAAAAACTCACTAGAACTGCAATTTTAAACTGAAATGGCTGTCAACCTCGTTATTCTCATTTACGTTTTATTTCTCACGGCACAACAGGTCCCCAAACTTCAGAAATTACAAGTCCCAATGACAACCTTCTTCATAAGTTTTCTGTGTCATATTCTACTAGAATCACTGTCACACTAGAATTGCGAGAAATATTACAAATTATTAACTCTCTTCAGTTCTTTCCCTTGAATTTCAATCACCGGTGATCAACGGTTTTCTTCCCGGCATTATGACATTTCAACCATTTTTTAACTCCACCAGGAGACCCTTTCTGGGAATCATGCCAGTCCCAAGCCTGGATAAAAGAGGAGGGTTGGGCATGGGGCCAGCTACCCCACCCCGTAAAACAAACCACAGCTACAAAAACGCCAACTTAAAGACCAAATCGACACCTCAGCCCTGGGAAGGGATGGACTTGGAACCAGCTGAAGAAAAGAGCCCAGGACAGAGATGTCTGGAGGTCCTTGGTTGGCGGCCTGTACCCCAGCAGGGCTATAATAGGCGATGATGATGATTATGAAAACATTTTTGTTATCTGAAGCAATGTATTGCCTAAAAAACCCGAAATAAACACATTCATCACAAAAATATCATTTTAGAAATAATGCGAAGAGTGTTACAAAAAAAAAAAAAAAGAACATCCATCATGCAAAATCTCAAAAACTCTTCAGAGTTAATACAGCGTATGACCTCAACCTGAACTAAGCAAAATGCATACCTATAGCAGATGCTGTTGAGCCCCTGGTACACAAGCCAAGCCTCACTTTCAATAGCAACATGTTTCAACAAACTCCCAATCACATGAAACATCATAGACATCAGTGCTGACTATTAATGTATTAGCACCACATTTACTTCAGTGATGAAGGGGGTGGGGGTGGGGGTGGGGTTCAAATCACCTATCGTGAAGACATGAATGGGATTGAAATCTTCGCTTCATTCTATATAATTTTAATGCATAAAAGATGCTCATAGCCTGCATCACCAGAAATCCTGACAGTCACAAAAATTAAACATCTCTTCTGAATTTTGTCCTTTTCATCTGCAGAAAGTGAGGCAACTCTTAAATTACGGCAACACATTGACCGATACAATGGGCTTTGGACTTCAGCAAATCAGCTTCACGACTGACAGGCTGCAGCTCTAGTGCTGAAAGGGTTGGGGGCCAGGATTATAAATGAAAACAATTTTGCTCACTACTTTCTCTGCGACTCTGCTGACTTGATATGCAGAGAAAAGGCCTTTGGACAGTCCACTGCAGACATCGGAGCCATTTTCCATTCCCGCATAGGCCTCACGAATGAACTAATCATAGAATGTCATGTGCCCTATGGTTAACATGAGCAAGAGATGTTGACTTAAGTTCCGCATAATGTTCTAGTTTTACGTTTGACCTGTACTGGTCCCAATCTAAACCTCATCTGGGCAGTATGCGAAAACAAAATTGGCAAATCGCGCACTGCAGTCTTCGAGTCTGCATCGCCCATTTGCCATGAGCAAACAGCTACTGGGCAACCAAATTCATAAATATCCCTAAACAGGATGCAACGACTCGTTACGAACATCACTCACATAAGCCGGTGACATATTCACATGCCACGTGTCTAACCAAGCGAAGCAGGACATGTCCTCCAGTGGGGCTATGCGAATGTCAGCAGACATCGAGAGGCGAGACGACACCGCGGGATGGGACAAAATGTCGCTCGCTGAGGAGATAACGTGGCCGGTAGAAAAGACTAGTCAACACTATTCTACACTGTCGAACTCATTTTAAAATATGGTTAGAACTAACAGAAGCCCTTTTGTTGAAAAGCTGATGAAATAAAAGTTGTAAAAGTTTACCTGACTCAAGCAAAATTGTCGTCTGTCCCATTTTTCTGATGCTGCGGTGCGACCACAAGCGAGTTGTGGGCGCAAAAGAGGCCGGTCAGGGCACATGACCTTGCAAATTTCCAAACCCAATCAGCCAATCAACAACTACGTATGTCAAGGGACATGACTCGCTGAGAAAGTTCTTGCGCTGTGAATGGGCGGTTCCCTTTCATGAAGGGAAGAGGGAACTTCGACGAGAGTGTGTTTTTAGACGTTATTCTTTCGATTCTAGTACAGTTTGTGGTTTAGAAGTTATTCTTTCGATTCTAGTACAGATTTCTTTGTGCGTTCCTATTCCTAAAGCAAGTCTTGAGGATTCTGTTTTTCTCTTTACTCTGTGCTTTCTCCTTCGGCTGAAAAATGAAACGACTGGGGGGGGGGGGGGGGGGGGGGGGGAAGAAACGAAACGCAACTTTTTTTTTTTTTTTTTTTTCTAAATTCGTGTCTACTAAATCTGCCCTTTCCGGTATACCTCGCGGTTTTTTTTTTTTTTTTTTAACAGCGACCGGACAGACCGGTGCTCTCTCTCTCTCTCTCTCTCTCTCTCTCTCTCTCTGTGAATTTGTGAAAAAGGGGCTGAAGATTATAGATCTAGTATTCACACACACACACACACACACACACACACAGTATCCCTCTCCTCCCTCGCATCCACACCCTCATCATGTCCCAAAAGTTGGTGTGAAATGACACCCTCTGTTTAGGTTGTACTGGAAATATACACAGTGTACAGCATGTCGGTGACAGCGGTCGATGTATGTAGGCTTGCAGAGATGCGTTAGCGCCGTTTCCGGCAGAAACGGGCTTTACAATACCACACACCAACGCGTGACTGTCAGTGAGGTGGGGGGGGGGGGGGGGGGGGGGGGGGGGGGGGAGTAGGAGTCATGCGTGTACTGAGAAGACCAAGAAAATCGAGAACACCGCTTGGGTGTGGTGTGCCCTCACTCGAGTAACAGAACGTACAAGGCGATGTTTGCTCAGCCAGCCCGCGTGCGTACCTTGCTTACAGTGAACGGCAGTCTGTCGTCGACTTGGCTACACTGATTGTCGACCGAAGAACTTCGTCATCGGGCAAGTTGGGATTGTGAGCACTTGAAAGTCTGTGGAGCCCAATCGCCAGCGCATGCACATATGTCCCTCCCCCCCCCCCCCCCCCCCCCCCCCCCCCCTTCCACACACACACACACACACACACACACACACACGCTACACCCTCCTCCTCTGTCCCTTAAATTCTCTCCGTTAACTGATACAACCAGTGTTTTCACATCATTGACACGCACGTCCTGCGTTTCGCAACCCTGGCAAATCATCAGTTCCTGTAGGAAAAAAAAAAAAAAAAAAGAAAAGAAAAACGAACCACTGGAGAAGCTATGGCGACACTGTGGGACGTCATGAGCTTCAAAATGTCATAATTGTAACTCTACTCGAGAAAAGCAGTAATCATAATTCATGATTTTTTTCCCCCTTTTTTTTCAATTGCAAAAGCTTTTATTTGCTTGTAAAGAAATTTACAAATGGAAAACGTGAAAAAAAAAAAAAAAAGCATGATTATTGTTGTCCAGTAATACTGATAACATTGTGTATGTGAATTAAACGTGTCGACACTGTTAGTGATTTTCAGTGTCAAAAGTTTTGTTTGTTTTTTTTTTTTTTTTTTTTTTTTTTTCTTCTCCACTGCTGTTGACGCTTAACACGACAGTTGACAGTCCCTTCAAAAGAAAATCATCATCCACCTTACGATCATGAAAAA
>JADBJO010008756.1:85000-91682 GCA_016801955.1 Conus betulinus
AGCCCACCCACACCCCACACACCCACACACACAAACGCACCAACGCGCGCGCGGTCATTCAAACACAGAGGCGCCCACAGAGCAGAGACAGGTCCGTATGTTGCAACATGATGGGGTGAGGGGTGTGTGTGTGTGTGTGTTGTGTGTGTGTGTGTGTGGGTGTGTGTGTGCGCAGGGGCAGGGAAGGTAAGGGGAGGGACGAGTATGGGGGTGCACTTGGGAATCTTCAGAGTAAAATCGAGGGTTTGGAGGCAAGGCCCCTACCCCCCCTCCCTTCCGCCTCCCACCCCCACCCCCACCCCCACCCCGGCCCAATCCCCCCTCTCCTTCTTCCCCCCCCCCCCCCCCCCCTTCGCCTCTTCGCTTCCGCATTATTTATTTTTTCATTTATGGGGCTCAAATCTGTGTTATCTGATGATGATCCAGTTCCACATTAAAATTCATGGAACCATGTTTTTTCCTCTCCCCCCCCCCCCCCATCCCCCCCCCTCTCTCTCCTCTCTCTCTCCCCTCCCTCCCCCCGCTCGGGTGCGTGTGTGTGTGTGTGTGCAAGTGTGTGAACGAAATGACACTTGACCAAGTGTTACAGGAGTACGCACACGTACATGGTACACGTTAACCATCACATCTAGATATATTCTTGTTTTTCATTTTTATCTCTTTGTTGCCCACGGGACAAGGGAAAGCATCACAGGGATACAGGAGAGAGAGAGGCTTGTAACACTTGTAACGCGTGTAACGTCCTAACGGCACTCCCTGCTGAAGGTTCACGGACACGGAGCTTCAGGGAACACGAGGGCCACGTGGATCCTTGATCCGAAATCGGACTACATGAGGAATGCGCGGGCTTCGTGGACAACAGGGATCTGGGCCCACGTTTGAGAGAGGAGAGAGAGAGAGAGAGAGAGAGAGTGTGGGGGGGGGGGGGGGGGGAGGGGGAGGGAGAGAGAGAGGGAGAGAGAGAGAGAGTGAGAGAAGAGAGAGAAGACAGAGAGAGAGAGATAGAGAGAGAGAGAGAGAGGCAGAACAGAGACAGACAGACAGACAGACTGGGAGAGAGAAAGAGAGAGAGAGAGACAGAGACAGATAGAGAGAAAAGAGAGACAGACAGACAGACTGAGAGAAAAAGAGAGAGAGAGACAGACAGAGAGAAAGAGAGAGAGACAGACAGAGAAAGAGAGAGAGAGAGAGACAGAGAAGACAGACAGACAGAGAGAGACAGAGAGAGAGAGAGATAGAGAGAGAGAGAGAGAGACAGACAGACAGACAGACAGCCAGCCAGCCAGACCAGACAGACAGACAGAACAGAGACGCAGACAGAGAAAGATAAGAGAAGAGAAAGAGAGGAGAGAGAGAGAGAGAGAGAGAGAGAGAGAGAAGAGAGAGAGAGATATGAGAGAGACAGACAGACAGACAGACACACAGAGACAGACAGAGACACAGACAGAAACAATGAGAGAGAGAAGGAATGCTTGCGTGCGTGCATGCGAGGCGTGCGCGCGCGCGCGCGTGTGTGTATGTCTCTGTGTGTGTGAGCGTGTGTGTGTGTGTGTGTGTGTGTGTGTGTGTGTGTGTGTGTGTGTGTGTGTGTGTGTGTGTGAGCGTGTGTGTGTGTGTGTGTGTGTGTGTGTGTGGTGTGTGTGTGTGTGTGTGTGTGTGTGTGTGTGTGTGTGTGTGTGTGTGTGTGAGTGCGACTGAGATCACAGTTCCAATAATTATCTTAGGGCAGTGACAAGAGGACGGGAGAATGAGGGGTACGATACTGTAGAGGAGGAGGAGGAGGAGGAAGAAGGGAGGAGGAGGAGGAGGAGGAGGAGTTATTTTGTTACGTGGGTTGAAAAAAATCTTTACGTGCAACTTTCTTACAATCCTTGTTTCCAGTGACAAGACGAAACATCTCTTTTCCGGGTGAAAGTTGTCCAACCCATTGAATACCTTATACTTCTGCATCAAATCCCCTTCATTTTTCTTCCTTTTGCGTGACGTAAGTTTGAGTGCCTTAATTAAACCACATTCCTGCACTTGTATCACGACTCGTTTGCTCTTCTCTGGAGTTTTTTCAATTGCGAATGACTTGCCTTTCGAAAACTCGATAGCAGATAATGTGACTGTATCGAAGATAGTGTCACATCAGCGCTTAAACACACACACACACACACACACACACACACACACACACACACACACACACACACAGAGTCTTAACGGGTGACTCCGACTCAAGCAAAAGAAAATGTTTACATCATTTTCACCATTTGACTGGCACCATCTCTAACGAGACCAGTGTGTGAGTAAAAGCATTATAATTTCTCAAATGGATCATTTTTTTTTTTCCATCTCTTATAGTCATCGTTTGTGTGTTACCGACTAAAATCATACCGCAATCAAACTGCAGTTTTTGTTTGTTTGTTTTGCCAAACAGACGAAAGTGAGTTTTCACACAACATCGACATACAAGCAGTTTTTGTTTGTTTGTTTTGCCAAACAGGCGAAAGTGAGTTTTTTCACAACATCGAAATACAACAACTTTATTTATTTGACTCATTCAGTCATGAAGTCAACTAGTTCTAACCGCTTCTGACGCTGTCAAAACATCGAATAGTGTGCAAAAAAACAAAGTAATCATAATACACCCAAAGATCACTGTAAACCGAGCGCAGAGAAACCAGGTATGTTGGTAATCGACCGTGTGCGGGCGCAACGTCACATCAGTACAGTAACTATTGCTGAGACTCATGATTACTCTCTCTCTCTCTCTCTCTCTCTCTCTCTCTCTCTCTCCCTCCCCCCTCCCCTCCCCCTGTGTGTGTGTGTGTGTGTGTTGTGTGTGTGTGTGTGTGTGTGTGTGTGTGTGTGTGTGTGTGAGTGTGTGTGTGTGTGGTGTGTGTTGTGTGTGTGTGTGTGTGTGTGTGTGTGTGTGGTGTGTGTGGTGTGTGTGTGGTGTGTGTTTCGTTCGTTCGTACTTCTGTTTAACGTCTGTTCACTTTGAGTGATATTAGACGTGTGTGTGTGTGTGTGTGTGTGTGTGTGTGTGTGTGTGTGTGTGTGTGTGTGTGTGTGTGTGTGTGTGTGTGTGCGTGCGTTTGTGTGTGTATGTGTGTGGTGTGTGTTGTGCGCGCGCGCGTGCGCGTGTATGTGTGTATGTGTGTGTGTGTGTGTGTGTGTGTGTGTGTGTGTGTGTGTGTGTGTGTGTGTGTGTGTGTTCGTTCGTACTTCTGTTTAACGTCTGTTCACTTTGAGTGATATTAGACGTGTGTGTGTGTGTGTGTGTGTGTGTGTGTGTGTGTGTGTGTGTGTGTGGGTGTGTGTGTGTGTGTGTGTGTGTGTGTGTGTGTGTGTGTGTGTGTGTTGTGTGTGTGTGTGTGTGTGTGTGTTGTGTGTGTGCGTATGTGTGTATGTGTGTGCGTGTGCGTGTGTGTGTGTGTGTGTGTGGTGTGTGTGTGTGTGTGTGTGTGTGTGTGAATTCTAGTTATTGTTTTCCACGTTGATCGACCGTGTATGGCACGACATCAGATCCAAAAGCAAGACACTTTTAACTTCATTCGCTTACCATCGTTTGTTCCGTTAAAGTAGTTTTGTTGTAGCTTAAAAAAAGTCCCCTGCACTTTCAAATAATGGGAAATGTACCTGTCGCTGTAAGTAGGCTAGTAGGTGTGCAACCTGTCGCAATTACAAAGCGCAAAGAAGGGGAAAACAATGAGAAAGAAAGAAAGAAAAAGAAAGAAAGAAAGAAAGAAAAGAAGGAAAGAAAGGGAAAGGAAAGGAAGAAAGAAAGAAAGAAAAAGAAAGAAAGAAAGCGAGAGAAATGTGTCAGCATGTGCCAATAACGCGAACAGCCACAAGGGGAACAAAAAAAAAACCCGGATCTACACGTAACTGCTTTTTCGGCCTGTCCTAATAGACATAGCAATTAGGAAATAGAAACACCTAAATGAACTTGCGATGGTGGGTGGGTGGGTGGGGGCTATAAAACAACAACAACAACAACAACAATAATGACGAACACAATACACAGTATGTGAAATGTTTGACCTTCACGACTACATTATCTATCAGCAACAGCAGCAGCAGCAGCAGCAGCAGTAGCAGCAGCAGCAGCAGTAGCAAGCAGCAACAAACATCAACAAACGCAGGAATTCAGTTCATGTTGTTTTTGAACCTGGCAGCCGACTGTGAGGGCCGATACAAATCTGGTCTGAAGGGGAACGACACAAAGAAAGCAACAAATAAATAATAAGATGAGAAAACAGCAACGATGATGATGATGACGATGGTGATGATGATGATGATGATGATGATGATGATGATGATGATGATAACAATAGCAGTATTTTGTACATCGCAATTCTAGCTGAGAACGACCAATCGCGCTGCTGTCTACCGTTCTGACCTTCATTCTTTCACATACAACATATATCTCACTTACCACTGAGCTTATTATATACAGACACACAATGTGAGCAAAAGCTTGGTTCAAAAATGCTTGGGTGAAGAAAAAAAAAGCGTTTATAGCTGTGCTTTGACAACAGATGAGGGTGGGCTGGTTTCGTGGGGTGCGAGGCAGCGAGTTCCAGACGGTTGGAGCGGGAAAAATCAAAGGAACGTTTAAAACGGACGATTTTCAATTTCGCTTTGGGAGTATCTTGGGGAGTTCCTGACGGGATGAGAGGAGAATCATCTTCATCATCATCATCATCATCATCATCATCATCATCATCATCATCATCATCATCATCATCGCCTATTACCCCTCCTGGGGTACAACCAAGGACCTGCAGACATCTCTGTTCCGGGCTCTTTTCTCCAGCTGGTTCCAAGTCATCCCCATGTTCCTGATGTCAGCTTCCAGGTCCCTGCGCCAGGTGTTCCTTAGCCGACCTCTTTTTCGTTTTCCTTGGGGGTTCCATGTTAGGGCTTGTCTGCTGATTGTTGCTTGCAGGCTTCCGCAGCGTATGTCCAATCCATCCCCAACGTCGTTTCTTGATTTCCTGTTCTGCGGCGCGGGCAGCTGGTCTGTTCTCTCCCAGAGCTCGCTGTTGTTGATGGTGTCTGGCCATCGGATGCGGAGAATCTTGCGCAGGCAGTCGTTGATGCAGCAGCGGTGTAATGTGATCCCTCTTTTTTTTTTTCATTAAGGACGATCGTGAAGATGACTCAGAAGTAACGGCGATGCGTCTGTTATTTCTGCAGTATGCGGAAATGAAAAAAAAAATGTACAGAAAGAAAACAACTTAAAACTTCCAAGTAGAAAAAAAAAAGTTTCAATTTCAATTTCATGGAGGAAGTGTTACTGCGTGCGGACTAGTCCCATATACGGTACACCCCATCCGCTAAATTTCGAGACCACACTGCGTTTGATTTAAAGCTGATGGATTATATAAATGAATTATTGACTAAGATGAGAGAATTTCAGAAGAGGGTCTCTTGGCTACGACTTCACACATGTCTGACCTACGCATAGGTATACACCGCACTGGTCAGACCTTGGGTATGCACCTAACATTAACTGTGCCATTATTACAGAAAAGAAATAAAGAAAATCCACAGAAAAAAGAAAAAACGCTTTCAGTCAACGGAAGAAAAATGTGAAACACAAGAGGAAAACAGTGAAGAATATCCGATCTGTAAGAGTGCTCAATACCACTTGGGGTAGGGCTATGAATATTAAAACAAGTTTTTCACCTGAGTCCCGCTACCATTGGTTTCATGCTATTGCAATCTTCTCGCCAGAAGATTGCAATAGCATGAAATGGTGGGGGGGGGGGGGGGGGGGGGGGGGGGGGGGGTGGGGGGGGGGGGGGGGGGGGGGAGGAGCGACCAGAACAACAGCCTAGCGCTTCTGTTCACCGACGGAGAAACCCCTGCCTAAAACAAAGCCCAGTGTGATGATGATGATGATGATGATGACGACGACGACGACGATGACGATGATGATGATGAAGGTGATGAAGATGATGATGAAGATGATGATGTTGATGTTGATGACGATGACGACGATGATGACAATGACAATGACGACGATGACGACGACGACGACGATGACGATGACGATGACGATGATGATGATGATGAAAACGATGACGATGATGAGGATGATGATGATGACGACGATGACGATGACGATTATGAAAACGATGACGATGATGATGGTGATGATGATGGTGACGACAACGACGACAAACACACAACGACGACGACAATGACAATGACGATGAAGAAACCAGTTTCTCTCTCCCTTGAACCTACCTTCACGCAGCAGCAGGGTCGCGCTCTGTGTCCGTCTATGTTGTATATATGTGCAAGGGAAAACGTCAGTCAATCCCTGCAGGCCCAACCAACCAGCAAGATGTTTCCTCTCTCAAAATACACACACACACGCTGACGGCCAGGCACTTCAGCCTCTACAGACAGAGCCCAGTCCCAGTGATTGAAGGGCCGGTCCTAGTATATCTGGGCTAGCTGACTGGAGGCGGCGTGTGGGTGTGGTTGGTGACATACTGTACGTAGGTTCTCGTTCTCTTCAGGCGCTACTTCTCTCTCTCTCTCTCTGTCTCTCCTCTGTCTCTGTCTCTTTCTCTCTCTCTCTCTCTCTCTCTCTCTCTCTCAAATCTCTCCTCTCTCTCCTCCCGTCTCTGTCGCCAACAGGTTTGGTGAGTTTGGAGGTAAGGGCGCGGCTTAAACG
>JADBJO010008757.1:5000-7500 GCA_016801955.1 Conus betulinus
ACACCACTTAACGAACAGAGACGGAAACCGAAACTGAGTCATTTCAATGTCTGGAAGGCGTAAAACGTTATCACGTTGTTAATTAAGCACTAAGCAAATGACCTCCATTCTCGAAATGTTCGAATTAAACCAACAAAACAACAACAACAACAGCTAAAACAACAAACAGCAACAACAACAACAACAACAACAAAACACCACTAAAATAACAATGTTAATGGAGTGGATGACTGCGCAGCACATCCAGAATGATGGACGTAAGAACAAGCAGCTTGTAAAGTGATGGATGTACACCTTCTGACTTCATTCTAGGAGAAAGAGGGACAGCAGGCTCTGGATAGGACATCACTGAATTCATGAGAGGAAAAGAGAGAGAGCGTGTCTTGACCAGGTGCTTGAGCGTGTCTTGACCAGGTGCTGATGACACATGGAATGGGGCCAGATCTAGCCTCTGCAGTGGCCGTGTTGTCTTAGCGGATAGGACGTGACAAGGAAAGGGGGGAGAAGGAAAGAAAGCGGGGAGATTCGTGATGTAGCATGCTCAACACACGGAAGAAGCTTTTTTTTTTTCAGACAGTTCACCGAATATTAAGATGGGAAATTATTGCCGCTGCCTGCTCGTCACAAAGTTAATCGCAGAGCTGGCCATCTCCCTTTGAAACATTGGTAGCAGCAGGTTTACAGCTTTGTCCCAAGCTAACAAAGGCACCACTGTCTTGCAGGGGGCGTCTCTGATTGGTGACATGACGTGTCAGTTGTCTGCGACTTCTGATGGGTCTTGGTTGACAGTGTGAACACGGGTTAAGTCTGGTAAACCATTACTTCAAAGGAGCGAACCAGGGAATCTCATTAGCCGGAATACGAACTTCCCCCCTCCCTCCCTTCCCACCTTCATCTCTTCTCTCTCTCCCTCTCTCTCTCTCTCGATGGCTCGCTCACTCTCTTTCTCCTTCACGTTTATTCCCCATTTCCCTTACAAATCTTGCCTTTCTCTCTTTTTGCTCATATCAGCACGCAGCTAACCTGTACGAAAAAAACATTATTTCAGTTTCAGACGATTCGTTTTTCCTTTGTTTCTCTCCACTTTGATTGACGCCCCCTTCCTTTCGCCCCATCTCTCTGTCTGTCTGTCTGTCTGTCTGTCTGTCTGTCTGTCTCTCTGCTTTTGTGAGTCTCTAAGTGCATCCACTCCTTCAGCCTCCCTGTCCCCTGTCCATCTTCCATTATCTCCTAAATAACCGATAAACAGGAAATATGGCATGAGAGACGAACATAACAATGGCAAAGTAAACACCATGAGACACCATTTCATCACGTTGTCCAGTAGATCAAATCAGCAGACAGGTGAAGCTGTGCTCCTATTCAGCCTCAGATCATTTGGCCAAAGGGAAAAATCCAGATATGCAATCGGGAATGCAGTTACCTTCGCCACAATCGAACAGTCCTTTGCTTACTGAATCCGGTTTGCAGTCTAGATCCATGCCAATGTTACAAGCTCATAGGTATAAATCTGTCAAGTAAGTCTTTTATTCTCATCGAAATGCGTACATTACTTCTTAATAAGTCTGCGAGAGAGTGTGCGCAAAATTTGTGAACGGTTCGAACAATGACACTGTTGTACAATGTTAAAGATAGTGGACCAAAAAAAATTCTGGATCCGACCAATGCTCCGGACTGGCACCAAATTGAATGGTTTGACCTTTGAACCACATTCCATCTGTCCATTTGAGTTTCGTAATAATCAGTTCAGTAGAATTGTGTTTGCGTCATCTTTCTGACAGGCTGAGAGACGAGCCAAGTGACCCGACAGGTGAAAGTATAACCTCCTGGGCGGAAGAAATAAATCAGATGAATGAATAAATGAAAGGCTAACCACCTCACTATTCATCGTCAGGTAGGCGAACAGGCTGGCTGCAGAAATACACTCATCCAGAACAGTTTGCAGCCTCTGCTGTCATGCTGCCAGACATGACGTCAATGATGGCTTTCTAACAGGGAACCTTCCACAGAGACGTACGTCTCCGTAGCGAGCCCAAATCTGGTGGAGTGAAAAACAAAACAAAACGACGTTTGGCATGATAGATGGAAAAAAATGGGGGAAAATCGACGCGGCTCCTACGGCGACTGTTGCTGTCGGAATGGAAGGGAGAAGGAAGGTGTCGGGTTCGGATGGAGGGTGTAGGGAAGTGTTTAAAGGGTTAGAGCGTGTGAGATGGAGGGTGTAGGGAAGTGTTTGAAGGGGTAGAGCGTGTGAGGTGGAGGGTGTAGGGAAGTGTTTAAAGGGGTAGAGAGCGTGTGAGATGGAGGGTGTAGGGAAGTGTTTTTAAAGGGGTAGAGCGTGTGTGAGATGGAGGGTGTAGGGGAAGTTTTTAAAGGGGTAGAGCGTGTGAGATGGAGGGTGTAGGGAAGTGTTTAAAGGGGTAGAGCGTGTGAGATGGAGGGTGTAGGGAAGTGTTTAAGGGGTAGAGCGTGTGAGATGGAGGGTGTAGGGAAGTGTTTA
>JADBJO010008757.1:37500-40000 GCA_016801955.1 Conus betulinus
ACCCTCTCTGTCCACCCAGTGTGAAAATGGCTGCCTGATTCAGCTCAGGGAATGTTAAACGCAGCTGAAGGAGACGGGTGGGCTCCGCCTTCCATCATGCTATGCCTTAGACAGGCTGAACCTCTCACAGTTCTGCAGCCTCTTCGCCAATAGCTAGGGGCACTTTAACCTTGTATTGTTCATTGTTGCATCTCAATGTATCCAACTGAGCTTCTGTAATAAAACTACACTAACATGACGATTTTCCAGGCACGCCAACCCGAAATTTCCCGCTGAGGTTCATCATTAAGTGTTTAAAACAATGAAACGTGCCAACGTGATCTTGTGTCTTCCGTTACTGTTTTGGAACCATTATTTGTTACCACAGTTCAACACCGTGAGCCGTTCGTAAGGTTCATCGGGAGAATTCTTCTTGACAGAAATTGTGGCATTGTTGAAGCTGTTCCAAAATTCTTATTTCCATCGTCCCTGTTAAAGGAATGAAAGAGAGAGAGAGAGAGAGAGAGAGAGAGAGAGAGAGAGAGAGAGAGAGAGAGAGAGAGAGAGAGAGAGAGAGAAATGGGAGGAGGGAAGGGATGAGTGGGTAGGATCAGATTACCTACAAATCGCACGGTGAGCTTCGTGGTCACGTGTATTTCTGATGTGTGACTGGTTACAAGAGAGAGAGAGAGAGAGAGAGAGAGAGAGAGAGAGAGAGAGAGAACGTGGACCCGCTGTGTGAGAAACAGGATCAAAGCTGTCCCTCCCACCGGTTCGGAACAAAACGAAACAAGCTCGCAGCTGCGCTTCCCACGCGACCAGGTATCCCGGCATGTTTATTTTTAATTAGGGCAGACATCTCACGGCGGCTGTGTGTATAGTCGATCCCGTGAAGCAGCAGGCCCTGTTACAACGCTTTATGTCACCTCAGCAAACTCTTTACCCGTTGCTCTCAGTTTAGAGTCACGACCACTGCCTTAGAACATCTTGGCCCTAAAGCTTCTGCTGTGAGGACGTTGAAGTCATCATGCAGCTCCTTCGCTGGAAGCAAGAACAATGTTATAAAGGCTGGCACGATAAAGATACGCACGGTTGCAGTGTTTCCACTTGGAACTTCTTTCTCACACGGTTTCTTTTGAATTACATGACCGTGCGAGATTGTTAACAAAAACGTGTTTCACGTCAACTTAGTTACAATTTACTTAACAAAAAAAAAAAAAAAGAAAATGAAACGTCACCTCTGTCAAGCCGGAAGAAAAATAAAAACAAGTGAATATGTCATATGTACACAAACAAAACCTATAATGATGACCCGGTTTTGTCAAGTGTCTGCTCTTTATCTTATCTCTTACTCTCTCCCCCCCAACCCCGCTCTCGTTTCTCTGCGTCTTTCACGCACCCCCCTCTCTCTCTGAAACAGATTTTCATGCGTACAATGCTTCCTTCCCAATTCACCTCGCTACCCGTCGATGGAGTCTCCCGTTTCTGGTCCTCCGCTTACCTCCACAACTCCATCCTTCCCCCCCCCCCCCCTCCGCCCGCTCCGTCCATCAAGAGAACAGCGCTTTATCATAATTATGGGACATGTCTTTTACTTTCACAGTGTGAAGGCTGTTACATTCACAGTGTGAAGGCTGTTACATTCACAGTGTGAAGGCTGTTACATTCACAGTGTGAAGGCTGTTACGAAGGCTGTTCACAGTGCGAAGGCTGTTGTATTCACAGTGCGAAGGCTGTTACATTCACAGTGTGAAGGCTGTTGTGTTCACAGTGTGAAGGCTGTTGTATTCACAGTGTGAAGGCTGTTGTATTCACAGTGTGAAGGCTGTTACATTCACAGTGTGAAGGCTGTTACATTCACAGTGTGGAGGGTCATCTCCAATAACTGGGGGGACCTTTGATGGAAGACTCTCATAGCAGTCTAAAGATTCCGGTCTGCGGTTTCCCCACCATGTTTAGATCTCTGTAGTAGACCCTGCATACCAGACGTACATTTCATTCATAAAAACAAAACCTGAGTTCAAACATTCAGATGTTCACTCACACAAAAGACACAACACGCACAAACACACGCGAGCGCGCGCGCACGCACGCACGCACGCACGCACGCAGGCTCACACACACAGACGCACGAACGCACGCACCACAACTACCCTCAAATAGTCAGAACATAACATGAAATCAGCGAAAGCGCTGCCTAATGTATGTAAGAGAGCGACCACACACACACACACACACACACACACACACACACACACAGAGGCATGATAACTAAAAACTTAACAATGGACTGGAATTCCTATGTGTTTAATGTTGTATGTCGATTTCCGTTCCACAACAAAAAATCGTCCCGAATCTGGAATAACAGTGCGTAAGAGATAAGCTGTTTTGAAAGCAAAGGGAAATTAAGGCAAGTCTGTGAAACTAACGAACTGTGAACTGATACCTGTTTTTGAATTCACGGTCGTTATGATGAGTGTCTATGGCATATGATGTTTTGTCTTGTTGTCTCTTGGCGCTT
>JADBJO010008757.1:45000-62500 GCA_016801955.1 Conus betulinus
TGTGTGTGTGTGTGTGTGTGTGTGTGTGTTTGCGAGACATGTACATCTCCACACACTGTTTTCCCCTCACATTTATTCATTCCATCGATCAACAGCCGTTCGTATAAACTTTCCCTCCCATCAGCAGATAATCTGCAGGCCTTGAATGTGTCTGGCACGAGCATTCATTCATTGCCTGCTGCGTTGAAATCCAAATATGTCCAGCTGATTTATCGCAGAGAATTTCAAGAGTAAATCCCGACAGATAAAGACGACGCTGGTGGTCACAGGCAAGCCGATAGGGATGGATGGTGGAAGGGAGTGGGGGAGGTGGGAGAGGGAAGGGTGGTGGCGGTTGATGTACAGCATTTTAAACGGCCGTCGCCTGGGTTGACTCAGTTTCTATGGCGTGCGATGCTGTTGAAACGGCATGGGGTGAGGATAAATTGTAGGAATGCCCCAGTTATCTGTGCCGTTGTTTCTTTTGTTCTTGATTGTGCCAGTTCCTGAGTTTCTGAAGCTGGGGATATCTCCGAGTTCTGAGCGTGCACAGGGCTCGGTGTTTTTGACACTAAGATGATTCCTTAAGTTTCTTTCTTTAGCATTGTTTTTGGTGTTTTTTGATGTAGATGTATGTATTCCCCCCCCCCCCCCCCCCCCCCTCCCCCAGAGTTTCGAGTTTTTTTTTTCATGGAGATGTCGATTTGAGGGAAAAAGAGATATGGTTCATTACATTGTATTATATACTTCATTTTCATTGTTCGAACACGCGAGTTACCAAAGAGCAGAGAGAGAGAGAGAGAGAGAGAGAGAGAGAGAGAGAGAGAGAGAGAGAGAGAGAGAGAGAGAGAGAGACAGAGAGAGAGGCTTGGATGGGTAGAAGGCAGGTGCATATAATGATAGGAGGAAGATATTTGACTATGATATATATCCATAAAGAAGTGCAAATATCGAGTTTTGCTTACAAAACAACAAAAGGAGAGTGTGTGCTTAGCACCAGCATCAAGAAAAACAGTCACTTTAAAGTGTGCACTGATCACCAGTTCTGGATGATAACTGTACAGGGTCTTCTCTGGTGATCGCGGGCCTCAAACACAAACAATATTTTGTTAGGAAATTGAGGAGATGAATTTTTTACAGCTCAGCTGGACATCATCGTAATGGTTTTAGATTGTTCAATTGCCAGTGTCGATCATTAACGTCCTATTTCTTAGATTGATTTTCAGTCATTTTGAAAAAGTTGTGAGAATAATCAGGTAGAAGCTTAATTAGTTTAAATTACGCCTTTGATTCACTCACTTTGTATGAGGGATCAGATGCTGATTTTTGTAGGATAACACCCCATGCTGTCTGTTTTTCTTACGACCAAGCAGACTTAACAGCAACAAGGGGTGGGGAGTGGGGGGGGGGAGGAGGGGGGGTGGGTGGGGGGGGGGGGGCAAAGAATGTTACAGGTGTTTTAAGATCAATCGTCCGTTGTCATACACAGAAAAGAGTCATACAATTTAATTGACTTTTAGATGCTTCGATTCAGTTTCAGAATCTTGTCAAATGAACAAGTGAGACTTTGTTTCAGTCTGAAGACCTGACTCAAGCTCGGCTTTCAAATTTACATGTAATTTACTACGGACTCTGTACTGCCCTAACATCACATTCACCCCGTCATGTGACTGATACATCAGTGATATGACTGTTCAGCATACAGTTTTGGGATCATGACTAAATGAAGCTTTTATTACAAGAAAGTGTGTCATATACAAACAATAGGAATGTCGAATCCCACCAGCCGCGTGGCGAAGTGGTTAGCGTCGCGGACTCCCGGCTGGGAGGTCGTGGATTCGAATCCCATCAGAAGTCATGTGGGTTTTCCTGCCCCGATCGGCTCCTACCCATAGCTGAGTTTGCTGCGGACTAAATTGGGAAGACTGGGACCTCACAGTCGAGTTTTCATCCACTTCATGGATGCGTTTCTGAGAGTGTTGCTCAAATTTCCTGACCAACACTGCAGGTGCCTGTATCTCTCGGGCCTGGTTGACGCCGGGATATATTATGAAAGGAAACGTAGAGTACAGCCCTGTCATGTAGTCTCAGACCGAAATGGAAATCCGTAGCATCATCCTAATCATCATCATCATTGATCAGCATTAAAAAAAATGTCTCAGATTATGTGGCCCTGTCATGTAGTCTCAGACCGAAATGGAAATCCGTAGCATCATCCTAATCATCATCATTGATCAGCATAAAAAAAAAAATGTCTCAGATTATGTGGCCCTTCATGCCCTGCTCTCATGGTGACCTCAATTTCGATGTCATCTCCACGTCTGTGGCCTTGGTTTGGTTCTGTCGGGGTCACCGGTATCGGCGAGTCCATGGGGGGCTGTCGTTGGACGGACGTGGAGGCGCCCTCCGGAGGGAGAGCTCACTCACGCCGGCTCCGCGACTAAGCAATTATTGTCGTCAGTAGGGGGCTTGTAGGTGGTGTCCTGCGTATGTTAGATCAGAACAGGCGCCACTGAACACCACCGAAGTGACTCGGCAGCAGTGCAGTGTCTCCTCCGGTGGGTTGCCTCTTAACGACTTGATATTGACTGCTCCCTGTGGATTGTTGGTGCCGGGGCTGCGGCGGGGCCGACCGGGCTGTGGCTGTGGACGGGGTGTCGGAATGAGCGGTGTGGGTGCACTGCCTCTGAGGTGGCGCAGAGGTTGGGACAGCAAAACAGCAAAAAAAAAAAAGAAAAAAAAAAAAAAAGGAATGTCGAATCCCCCTCTCCTTACTTTTATATTCGCTATTAGTAGTTTCATTGACGACTTAACATTTTCCCAAACCATTTAACTTTCTTTAATTGTCGGTCAGATCACTTCGAACGTTGATCTTTGATCATTCCCTCCATCTTTTCTCGCACTGACTACATACTGTTCAGCTCTTCACTCCTCTCTCCCCCTCTCCCCCCCCCCCCCCCTTTTTTTTTAATGATAACAGAACAACGCAAATGTTATAATTTTATCCTAATGTTTCCAATCGCCTGTATGTGTGACGGAAATTTAATCTGAATTCGTTCCTGCTGTTTTCATTCCCAAGTATAATATGGTGGAAGTGACCGTTTAAGTAACGTATTACAAAGAGAGAGAGAGAGAGAGAGAGAGAGAGGGGGGGGGGGGGGGGGTAAGAAGAGAGAGAGAGAGAGAGAGAGAGAGAGAGAGGGGGGTAGGAGAGAGAGAGAGAGAGAGAGAGAGAGGGGGGTAGGAAAGAGAGAGAGAGAGAGAGAGAGAGAGAGAGAGAGAGGGGGGTTAGGAAAGAGAGAGAGAGGGGGCGTAAGGAAACGAGGGGATGGGGGAGGGATGTCGGTGGGTGAATAGGAAGAGGGGGGCGAGGGGGGGGGGGGTGGGGAGAGGAGAGACAACAGAAGGATACAGGTAAGAACACTTTATCACACGCTTACTTGCTGTCTCTTCCAGTCTAAAAGGACGCACCGAATGACCTGCGTGAGTCGACTTTCCGACACGATTCGGTGATCTCCATACTTACAATCTCCCACCCAAAACAAACAGACCACGACAAGCGACAGGAACTTCAGGGCGAATTTTATCATCAACAACAAACAAGACATCACAGCCTGTCTATTAAGACCCTTACGAGCAAGGCTGTTTCACTTTGTGTTTCATCAAAGTTGCGTCCCTGCGTTGGACATATGCTCAGAGCGTGAAGCGATGTCACATACTTAGAATGTAAATTCATTGGAGAGTGTTGGGAATCACAGGACATTTGACATTTAGCAGACCCAACGAAGACCTTGCTCAGGAATATTCCGGAGGCTGTTAATTTTTCAGTTTCTAAAAAGAGATAAATTCATTGGATTCGATGTGATCGAAGATGTTTGTTTTCTGGAAAACAGCTTACTTCTGAGGCGTTTTGAGTGTATTGGAATGACACTGGTTCATTGTTGTCAGTTGGTTAACTTTTTCACAACGTTGTACGCATATTCTGTGCTATACCACGCTCTGCAAGCAACCAATAACACCACAGGTGTACGTGGGAGGTTTTGCTGTCCCTTCAGCATCTTTCACATACATTCGACACTTTCATAACGGTTCTGACCAAACTACCACTAACTGGCTGATTAAAAAAAAACAACAACAAAAAAAACAAGAACTGGCGACAACAGTTTGCCTTTCTTTTGGTTAATTTTCATGCCTTAGAGGAGCAAAAGCGACTGTTTTCTAGCACACAGCTTTTAAGCCATCTTGTATCCAGCAAAAAAAACCCACACACTTCTGAAACGCAGTGAAGAAGTTAAACAGTTGTATACTGAAACGATCTTGACGATGTGACAGTCCCTCTATGGCCCTGTGTAGACGGCTCGGCAGAAACAACAACATGAACTGAGTGTTGACTAGTTCGTCTTATACGCTACACTACGTGCGCTAGACCAGGAAGCAACAGTGCCTAGGAATTTCGGTGACATAGGTTAAGAAGCGAATATCTGAGTAAGAACAGATTTGAGGAGAGGGTCTCAAATACGAGTCGGCGCAGGGGACTGATCCAGAGCTTTAACCCAACGCGCTGGTCAGGCATTGAGAGAGAGAGAGAGAGAGAGAGAGAGAGAGAGAGAGAGAGAGAGAGAGAGCAGGCAGACAGACAGACAGACAGACAGACAGACAGAGACAGAAAGACAGAGAGAGAGAGAGGAGGAAGGGTGCCTTGATGTGGAATGGGATTAAAAAAAAATAGAGAGGCAGGGGAGGGGGAGGGGAGGGGAGAGAGGAGCTAAGCGACCAGGAGGATGAGAGCGAAAGGAAGGGAGGGAGCACAGGGACGGGCTGTTAGGCGAGCTAGCTGCTTAACGAAGCTATCAAGCTTGCAGCAGACAGAGCGACGGATGATTAGGGAAATGCTTTAATCAAGCCCTCTCACCTTTCCTCCTTCGTTCTCCACCCCACACCTCAACCCACCCTCTTTCTCCCCCCCCCCCCCCCTCACTCCCTTCCCGCTCTCCCTCCCTTGAAATCCATCTCGGATGGGTAGCCGCCGTAAAAAGACCCCCCCAGACACAACCCGAGACATTGACTGGGGAGTCTAATGATGACAGACAACGAGCCAATGAGACAGTGACGGAACGCGCCAGACCTGGAATGACCCCTGACCGATTGGACCGGTGTCGGCCTGTATTTGACGCCATTTGTAATTTGCCTCCTGAGGGAGGGAGACGCGGGGAGGGAGGGAGGGAGGGAGGGAATGTGGAGGGGAGGGTTGAAATGAAGGGTGGAGGATTTGGGGAGGGGGGGGGGAGTTGACGTCTTCGATCTCATTTGACCTGTCCATACCCAGTGTTTTATGACATCTTACATGCGATCCGCTTCATAAGAAAATTTAGTTGGGGGAGAGAGAGAGGGATGGGGTGTGGAGATGAGGGTAGGGCTTGGAGAGGGAGGGAAAGGGTAGAGAGGACGAATAGGGAGGGATACTCTACACTTCAGACAAACATAATCAGGTATCTTTTCCGATGAAGGCTGAGGAACATTGATGTATCCTGCAACTGTTGAGACTGCCAAGCTCTGCAATTTCTGCAGAGAAACCTGCTAGATGGTAACCCCCGTAGCTCTGTGATTGTCAAAGAACCTTTCCCCCTGAATCAGTCTACTTTCATGTTTAAGACTGACGGGTAGAAAGCTTACTTGATGAGCGAACGTTCTATATATGCAGAGAGGAAAAATAAAACACATGTTTCTCCGAGTACATCTTTTTTTGGAATGTCCGATTCGCAAAGCGCGTGGAGCACAATTATGATGTTATCTTCATTCATCCTTTCGTCCAGATTGAAGTACAATGCTTTTCCTCCGACCTCAATCTGCACACTGGAGGAAATGCGAAATGCAAGGTTTGCAGGAGGAAGAAGCACATCTTTGGTATGTTCAGCGTGAATCTTGTCTCTTCTAGGTAGACCGTTCCCTTCCGGTCCACTTCTTCTCCTTCATTCTACGCTCCCCAAGAAGAGAGAGAGAGAGAGAGAGAGAGAGAGAGAGAGAGAGAGAGAGAGAGAGAGAGTGAAGAGGGGCGAGAGAGAAAAAAAGAGACAGAGAGAGAGAGAGAGAGAGAGAGAGAGAGAGAGAGAGAGAGAGAGAGAGAGAGAATATTATCCTATTCCCCCCAAAAATGGCATGCCTTCAGTCTTGCACTCGACACCGCTTGCCCGACCAAAAGAGGTCGTTTACTCCTCGCATCCCTGCCTCCCCACCCCCCCACCCCACCCCTCCCTTCCTCCACCCGTCTCTCCCTTCTTCCTCCTGCTCCAATGTGACGGCCGCTGCTGATTGGTGGTTCATTGGATTGCCTTGTTTGAAAAGATATCAGGACCTGACAAGTCCCACACTTGATCACTGGAGAGGCTCCCGTGAGTGATTGGCCAATGACTGCTCCGCAAAATGATCACATGACAGGGTTCGTGGTTGCTCGGCTGCATCCGGGCAATCGACGTGGATAGCATTGCCGGCAATTGATGAGATTCTGTGTTGACTACAGATACAGTTTCCGATAAATCACTCGCTGTCTGATTACACCCTCCTCCCTCACCCCCCCCCCCCCCCCCGCCCCCCTTTTCGCTTTCCCAGTATTTCTCTGTCGCTTTCTCGTATTTCTCTCGTACTCTCGTAAGACGACTACTACTACTACTACTACTACTACTACTAGCATTCTATAACTCTCTACTACTACTACTACTACTACTACTACTAGCATTCTATAACTTTCTACTACTACTACTACTGCTACTGCTACGGCTGCTGCTGCCTCTGCTGTTAGGACGACCGTCGCTATTACTGCTCCTTCTTCCTTGGGGATGCCTGAATCTTTCATTGCCCTCTTCTTTTAAATGTTCCCAGCTACCTAATAATCTTTTCACGCACGTCTTTATCTCTCTTCCCCCCCCCCCCCTTTTTTTTTAAGAACAGGGAGTACTTTAGAATGGGAACGAAAAATGCTGTATGTATATGTGTGTGTGTGTGTGTGTGTGTGTGTGTGTGTGTGTGTGTGTGCGTGCGTGCGTGAGTGCGTGCGTGCGTGCGTGCGTGCGTGCGTGCGTGCGCGCGCGTGTGTGTGTGTATGTGTGTGTGTGTCCGTCTGTCCGTGGTCAAAATGTGTTCCACTCGCTCCAGACAAAACTACTTGGCCGCCGATCTTTCTGAACATTTGTAGGTATGTTCATTATGGGTCACGGATGATGTCCGATGTTTTATTTTCACCGTTATATCCGTAAATAACGGGTATAACGGCCCATAACGGTTTTTTCTTCTTTATGGAATGTCTCAGAAAGTACTTGGCCGATCTTTCTGAAAATGTGTAGGTATGTTCACTATCGGTCACGGATGATGCCCGATGTTTACCAGAATAGCCGTTACTAACGGCTATAACGGCCCTAAACGGTTTTTTCCTCTTTATGGAATATTTCACGCGTATTCAAGATAAACTGGGAGTACGTTTATATGTTTTGCTTCTTTTTTTTAATCCTTCCTATGCGACTCATGCACCTGTCTTGGTTCTACAAAGTCGTTACACTTTTTTTTTTTTTTTTTTTTTACTTCTTTCCTTTCAGTATAAATGATCTTCCCTTTTTCTGGAAGCTCCGTGTTTGGTACTTTCCTCTTTTCCATCACTGCCTTGGACTCTGCTCTTTCATCTTTTCTTTTTTTTTTTTTTTTTTTTTGCCTCAGGGGCTGCAGCACTAAAGTTACCTTCTTTCAGAAAGAGAGGGGGTTAGCTACTGCCAAGGACATTGACAAACAAAGCAGGACAAGATACAATACATTTCGACCTCTTGGGTCTTCTTCAGGCAAAAAAGATAACATTTAGGACAGTACAAAAAAGAACGAAGAGTCACTTATCTTTCCATGTATTCAAATAAAATGGCCGCCAGACGGAAACGACAGAGGGGATTATGGGAGAGCAAAAATGGAGTGGGGTGTGGGGAGGGGGGGGGGGGGGGGGGAGGGAGTGAAGCGATGGGGCTTTGTAGGTTGTGTAGCTGGTTTAGTGGAGTAGTATGATATATTTGTGACGGTAGTGGTAATTTTGCTTTATTCTCTGCCCTCAGTCACTCCATTTTGAAACGTACCTTCTTTCTTCTCGTTGTGACAAACATGACTGGCGTTGTGTGGTCGGCTGGACCAGAACCTGGGAACTGACCAACTCAAACAGCTGCTTCCCCTCTGTCTTCTGCTGCTTCCCCTCTGTCTTCTGCTCCTTCTCCTCTTCTTCCTATTCTTTCTGCTGCTACTCCTACTACTACTACTGCCACCACTGATATTGCTACTGCTGCTACTGTTCTTGCTGCTGCTACTACTACTACTACTACTACGGCTGCTGCAACATTAGTGAATACAGTTATCCTCTCTCTCTCTCTCTCTCTCTCTCTCTCTCTCTCGCTCTCTCGCTCTCCAAGTTCATATCATTTGGGTTTTCAAGCAGCCTGTGAGACGTGGCACATGCAATTAACCACGATTCTCATCCTGGACTGTTTTGAGCTCAGAAAGTCCTGTCTGCGTCGTGAGAACTGGAGAACCTGAGGTGTTGAAAGATTCAAAATCTCTTAGAACCTGAAGTGTTAAAAGAGGCAACATCTCTTAGAACCTGAGGTGTTAAAAGAGGCAACATCTCGTAGAACCTGAGGTGTTAAAAGAGGCAACATCTCTTAGAACCTGAGGTGTTAAAAGAGGCAACATCTCTTAGAACCTGAGGTGTTAAAAGAGGCAACATCTCTTAGAACCTGAGGTGGTAAAAGAGGCAACATCTCTTAGAACAGACACTTTTTTTTGGTTACCTTTTACCCGAGGACACAATATCACACGAGGAGACAAGGCCCGACTACGTACATGTTCTGAAAAAAATAGAGCTACAGGTTGAAGAGGATGGGGGCGTCACTCTCATCATTCCCCAGAGATGACCGAGGTTAAGAGTTCCCTCCCTCTGTGGCTCCTTTCCTCCATGCTGAAGACCACTTGAAAGCTAGGACGTCCACCCTCACAGTCGTCTGCACCGTGTCGTCCGCTCCCACGCTGTGCCAGCCTGTCTGGTCAAGGACCTTCTGGCTTGGAGATCAAACCACAGCGAAAGGAGAGGAAAGCCCATTGCCTGTCGCTGTTTTTGTGCAGGTGTGTGTGTGTGTGTGTGTGTGTTCGCGCGCGCGCGCGTATGTATGTGTACATGCGTGCGTGCGTGCGATCGTGCGTGCATGCGTGCGTGCTTGCGCGCGCGCGCGCGCGTGTGTATGTGTGTGTGTGGAGAAGGCCCAGATGCACTTTCTATCGCGAATCTGCCACCCACACACACACACCCGGCCCCTCCCTCTAACCCTCTCCCACTCCCCTGCCTCCCACTTCCCTCCTCGCCCCTCAACTCTCCAATAATAGAAGAAAAGGATTTCCCGAAACCCAGCATCAGTATACCCTTCTCTTCTCAATCAACGGAGTGGTTCCCCTTGCGAGATCCTCAGTACTTCCCATCCGTCACTGTGTGTTGATTTGCCAGAGTGGTCATGCGTATAGCCACCGTCTTCAAACTAAGGTTCGGTGAAGAATCCCACCTCATCGTAAGAGTACTCAGAAAACGGCAGCCCCCCCCATCACCCCCCCACCCCCATCCCACACGCTTCCTCCTCATCCATCGTTTGTCCAATTGATTTGTCAGACAGGAAAGTAAATCCGAACTCTTTGGCTCTCCGGCCGGTGCCGGGCGGGACGTCGACTGCATGTGTGCTGGCTGGGAGATGTTGACTGGCATTTCTTCATTGACCGCTGCTTCGTCTTGTTGCAAAGGCTGTTTAAGAGCATCCTCTCTCTAACCACTCGTAGTTCCGCTGAAATCTCTCTCTATCCCTGAATATTTGTATAACGACCCCCCCCCCCCCCCCCCCCCTCCCTCAGTTCCGGTCAAATATTTCTAAAACGACAACCAGTTTCGGTGTAATATCTCCTTGCAACGACCCACATCCCCCCAAGCTCCTTCTTCATAACGACCACCCACCCTTCATTCCAATGAAAAATATCTTTTATAACGACCACCAGTTCTAGTGAAACATCTCTATAACGACCGTCAGTTCTAGTAAAACATATCTATAACGACGACCAGTTCTAGTGAAACATCTCTATAACGACCACCAGTTCTAGTGAAACATCTCTATAACGACTACCAGTTCTCATAAAACATCTCTATACCGACCACCAGTTCTAGTGAAACATCTCTATAGCGACTACCAGTTCTCATAAAACATCTCTATAACGACCACCAGTTCTAGTGAAACATCTCTATAACGACTACCAGTTCTCATAAAACATCTCTATAGCGACCACCAGTTCTAGTGAAACATCTCTATAACGACTATCAGTTCTCATAAAACATCTCTATAACGACCACCAGTTCTAGTGAAACATTTCTATAACGACTGCCAATTCTCATAAAACATCTCTATAACGACCTCCAGTTTTACTGAAACATCTCTATAACGACTACCAGTTCTCATAAAACATCTCTATAACGACCACCAGTTTCTAGTGAAACATCTCTATAACGACTACCAGTTCTCATAAAACATCTCTATAACGACCACCAGTTCTAGTGAAACATCTCTATAACGACCACCAGTTTTAGTGAAACATCTCTATAACGACTACCAGTTCTCATAAAACATCTCTATAACGACCACCCAGTTCTAGTGAAACATCTCTATAACGACTACCAGTTCTCATAAAACATCTCTATAACGACCACCAGTTTTAGTGAAACATCTCTATAACGACTACCAGTTCTCATAAAAACATCTCTATAACGACCACCAGTTCTAGTGAAACATCTCTATAACGACTACCAGTTCTCATAAAACATCTCTATAACGACCACCAGTTCTAGTGAAACATCTCTATAACGACCACCACTTTGGTTTGAAGTGTGGGTTTTCCTCAGTTTACAACGTTACATTGAGAAATTGCTCCCGGTGGAAGTAAAATGCCCAGGTCTCACGGTGACCCCAGTTTTGATGATCTCGCCAGGTACATGCACTGGGTTTGGTTCTGTCGGAGTCACGAGCAGCGGCAACTTCACGGGCACTGTCATTGGATTCAGGAAGTGGGGGCCCCCAAGGGGGAAGCTCACTCACGCTGGCTCTGTGTCTAAGCGGTTCCGGTCGTCGTCAGAGGCTTGCTAAGTCCTGCATATGTCAGATCAGAACAGGCATCAAGGAACACACCGAAGTGACTCGGCAGCAGTGCAGTGTCTCCGCTGATGGGCTGCTTCATGGCGACCCGACACCGGCTGCTCCCTGTGCATTGTCAGTGCTAGGCTGTGGCGGGACGGGTCAGGCTGTGGCTGTGACAGGGGTCAGTGCTAGGCTGTGGCGGGACGGGTCAGGCTGTGGCTGTGACAGGGGCCAGAAATGAATGGCGTGGATGAATTGCACTGAAGTGGCACGTAAAAAGATGCAGAGAGACTTTTGCGTTTTTTTTTATATATAATCATATACAATTGAAAGAACTGAATAGAGAGAAATCAAACAAGGGGGTTGAAAAAAATAAAACATAGCAAATACACCGACAAAAGAACGTGGACTTCCCTTTCTCATCAGTGACTGGTAGGTAGGTATTCAAGGTCTGACCAGCGCGTTGGACTAATGCGTAGGTCAGACATCCGCTGAGTCGTAGCCACGAGACCCTCATCTTCAATTGTCTCATTTTTGTTGTTAATTCATTTATCCATCAGCTTCAAATCATGCGTAGCGTGGCCTCAAAACTTTGCGGATGTGGTGTAGCGTATATGGACTAGTCCGCACGCAGTGACGCCTCCTTGATGAAACTGAAACTGAAACTGATCAGTAACTGACAAAAATAACAACATTGCAGTTCCTTAGACCGATATCCACATTCAATGAGAGATCTCTGGGTGCAAACCCGAAACAACAGTGACAGAAAATAACATGACAGGGGAACAGCGGTGGTTCCATGTCTTATTTGTGGCAGTGTGTATGATATTTACCAAGTAGGGTAGCGTCCCTGTCTTGGTTCCTGCTCATATCTTTTTGGCTGGTTCTCTATATGAAATAGATATCACTCAAGGAAAATGGAAAATGGTTGTTCAGTACCATTCCACTTTGAGAAACACTTATTTACCAAATTCTGTCTATAAAAAAAACTAAAACTAAATAACAAAAAAAACAAAAAAAACTAAAACGAAGAAGAAGAAGAAGAAGAAAAAAAAAAGAAAAAGAAAAAACGTTTGTATCGGCTCCAGATTCTCCTCTTCAACACAGCTCAACCTGTACCTCTTACATCGGAACATCCATTGGACAAGTAAACGACGACTGCCCTTCTCCGAGCCTACACTCCAATGCCCGCCAGTCTTCACCAGTGATGGGCAGAAGAGACTGTTCACACGTCCACTCCACAAAGTTCACGCTGTCGTGGACAGCCCTTCAGAAAGCCGGTGAAGTGAGGACACGGTAAAATGGCAGAAGTAGTAAGTGGGACGTCAGTGGATTTTTTTTTGTTTCCCTCCTTGCTGAGGAGTGTGTAGGCGGGTTATTTTCGGACAGCTCTTTCCCTGGCAGATTCCAAGGCTAAAAACGAAACGACGGGGTTCTCCTCTGGGGCACCACTTGATCTTTTCTCAGCTTCTCCTTGAAAGAAAGAAAAGATAACTGAAGCTGGGATGGGCAGAGGCCAACGTCCGGGGATGGGCATGAAGCAGGGATCAGACATATCTGCACGCTAGCGTGTTAGGCTGAGTTCTGTCTCCTCTCTTTGTTAGCAGTACGATTTATCAAAGCCTCTGCAGGTCCAGTCTTACAAAGCTGTTTGTAGGATCAGGATCTATACATGATTACATATAAAAGCCTTTAAATCAAAAAGGATAAAACGGAGATGAAATAATCTTTTGATATTTAAAGGATGCACAGCAACTGCCATGCTATAATGGTTAGCACAGTGGATTGTGGGTTGCGAAATCTTGAGTTCATTCCCACCAGAACCATTTATTTGTGTGTTGTGTGCTCTGCTCTGACCAGCTCCTACCCGGTGTTGAGGTTTCTATGTGCCTGAGTGGGAAGACTGAAACCATACAGTTGAGTTTCATTCACTGAATGGATACGTCAAGGAGATTATTGCTCTGCTCTCCAGACCAATAGTGCACGAGTTTATCTCTCGAGGGCCTGGTTGACATCAGAATGTGAAAATAAGCGTAGAGTTCAGCCCTGTCATTTAGTCCTTTACTGGAATGGAAGTCCAAAGCATCATCTTCATCATCGTCGTCGCGATCATTATACAATTAAAAAAAAAGTCGCAAATTCTCTGGCCTTTCATGTCCTAATCTCTTAGTCACCCAGAGTCGATTTTCTCTCCTCGTCTACGCTGTGAGATCATGTGGAGGTCATCAGTGTCGGCGAGTTCATGGTGGCTGTCGTTGGACAGACGTGGAGACGCCGTCTGAAAGGGGACCTCACTGATGCTGCCTTCTCCTTTAAACAATTATTGTCGTCTGTAGAGGGACCTCGCTCATGCTGCCTCCTTCTCCTTTAAACAATTATTGTCGTCAGTATTGGACTTAGCAGGAGGTGTCCTCTGCATGTGGCATCAGAACGGTCACCACTGAACTCCATCAAAGTGATCGGGCAGCAGAGCACGTCTCTTCTGGTGAGTTGCCTTATGATGACTGTATATAGACTGATCCATGTGGATTGTTTAAAACTGTGCACAAACTTCAGAATCTTTATTGTAGATCACATAGGGTCTGTGGCCTCTTCTCAGACACCGGCTCCGTTTGTTGTTTGCTGTGTGTAGAAGACGCACTCATGGAAAAAAGCTTGCCAATTTTGTAATGGAAAGAACTAGCAAACAGGGCATTTTTGTGTTTTGCTTGTTTGCGGAGTTCTGTTACAAACACATCTTGTCTAGTTCAGATTCTTGTCTTCAAAGGAGTCAACGTGTATTTCCTACTTTAAGAAAAAAATTAGTCGAATAGGTGAAAGACACAGACCACACCCTGACTCTCACCAATCTTCACAATCTTCACCAGCGATGGACGAAAGAAGCAGGGTCCATCAAAAATCAAGGGGCATGAAAGTACTCCGCATCGTGGCATAATGGGTGATTCGGGTATTTGTCGCCGTGTTCTGCACAGGTGACTTGTTCCTGACTGCACGCGCTCTTGCGACTTCCTGGACAAAACAAGAATTGAGAGGTATCTCGTGTTAGACACCAGCCGATCTTTTCACAGCCTTCCCCTGAAGGAGGGCTAACTCCTTACAGCAGGCAGAGAAAGACGTGTGAAGCTAGAACGAAACACTGATTAAACATACCTGCTACTTGGAGTATTTTTCAAGAGTTCTGACTGCCTGGCTGGCTGTTTGAAGACAAGTTCACAAAAGGTTGTGCAAATAGATATTCATCAGCTCCGGTAGAGTTGTTTGTAGGGCTAGCATGCAATGGGGATCTTTTAATGCAAAGGTGAGAAAATACACACATGGAAAGGTCGTTTGATGTGAAGGAAAAATATACAAAGCGAAAACAAGATTCAGAGCCTTCGTATTGACAGGGATGGCTTTGCCATAGCATTTTAGTCTTTCTTCTCAGAACCTATTTATATTTCCCTTGATTATCGTTTTTCTTACGTATGTAAAACACATCATTCATGAAAATAATGAATGTCCATTTGACACCATCAAGGCACGCTACGTGGCACTTGTATGTACTTGCTGAGTTTTATCAGGAACGCTTGCGGTCAGTCAGATTCTCGGGAAAATCACTGGGACAAGTACACGACAGCCGCCCTTTGACATTCAAGTCTCTCCGATGCTCACACCCATCTTCATCAGCGATGGGCTGAAGAGGCTGTTCACAAGTCCACTCCACAGAATCCACACAATGACGGCCCACCGGAAAGCTGCTAAAGGGAAACACTAGGGAACACGGAGATAGTTTTGTCACCGAGCAGCGCGAAGTGGACTCACTTTGGACAGCACGTGCTCTTGCATCTTTCAGAGTTGAATAAACAGAAATGACGATGTCGGGTTCTTTCTTTAGGACACCATTTGACCTTTCCACATTCGTCCTTGGGGAGGGGAAGGAGGAGGGGGCGCAGACAGCTGAAGCTTAGAGTGGGTGCAGCCAAACGTATTCGGGTGGAGAGGATAGTGGAGGAGGGGATGGTGGAATGAAGCGTTGATCAAGCGAATGGGTTGGCTATTTTTATCGGTGATGTCCCATCTATCGGGAATATGGGTTATAACGTGTTGGGCAGATCTCCGTCCAGTTTTAAATGAATATACAGAGAGCTTCTGCAGCGGAAGGATTCATTTTAGCTAAGTTAGTTATTAGTTATCATGATAACCCAGCCTACTTCACTGGGCTGTCCTGAGGCTGTCACCTCATAGAAAACAAGTCAACAACACCACCAAAAAAAAATGTACAAAAACCGCAATATAACTATTTACGTATATGAACGTATGATAAAACTACTAATGTGGTGAGCTTCTAAGATTAAAGAAAATAAAGTAGTCTATGCTGAAAGTAACTGGCACTTTCCCTGGTTTTATCACCGCAGTTAGAGAGAGAGAGAGAGAGAGAGAGAGAGAGAGAGAGAGAGAGAGAGAGAGAGAGCACATACGCTGAACCAACTTAAAAATGAAAAGTCACAAGGACGGACTCTGCATAGTGGACAGCTGGCGTCCACTATGTCCAGTGTGTTCAGTTCCTCATTCCATCCACCAAAATGCCAGACATCGACAACAAAAATGTAGCGTGTTACACTGTGTACCAAAAAAAAAGTACTAAAACATATACAGTCAGGAGAGTGAGCGGCAAAGAAGAAACAGAAATTGCCGATCGTGAAGAAAGTCAAACACGATACAAGACAGCGTCAAGGAGAGTGACAGGAAAGACGAAACTACTTGCACAGAATTTCAAAAGGGTGGAAGACAATGTATGGTTAAAGACCCCCCCTTCCCCCCCGCCACCCCCTTCCCTCCCCACACCTCCCTCCAATGTCCAGACAATGACAAAGCATTCAGTAAAATGACAGGCTGAGCTATTTCGGAGTTATTGTCCCTGTGTCTTACGCATGCACTTTGGTAGGGACAGCCCCTGCTGTTGAATGGAGAACAACGGGTTCCACTTTTCTTCCTGGAGGCGACTTGCTCTCTGGACAGCTGTCCCCCGGGAGAACCAGACAGAGACGGGCGAAGAGTGGAGTGGGCGGAGGCAGGACTGAGACTTCTTGCCCTGCGTTGCCTTGTCTGTCTTGTAGCCCTGAGTGAGAGTTGGTGAGGCATCCCTGAAGTCTCCCTGACAATCTCCCTTCATCTCAAGCGACTCGTTGTAAGTCTTCACAGAGCTTTATGTTGCGGTTGCGCGCCCCCCGCCCCCCCCCCCCCCCCCCCCCCCCCCCCCCCTTCCCTTAGCTCATTTTCCGTCTTCTTTTCTTCATCGTTCTCTGGAATGAGGCACTTATAATGAAGTTTGTTGGCGACTGGCGTAGACAGTGTTTCTCATTGCAAGCGTGCTGGGAGAAAGAGTGCAAGAACATTGTAAGAATATAGAATCCATGACACGAAATCTTGGTCGTAAATATGCCTTTAAAAGCAACGAAAAAGTGAAGATTCGGAAATTTGTTGCCATTTTTTTTTTTGCGGTGTTCTGAACGCTGGGCAGACTTGTCCACTTCCTGATACTGTCCTCCTCCTTCTCATGTCTTCCTCCCTCCTTTTTTTTCAGGTAGTATTGATTGATTCATTTCTATTCATTTAATTATTGTTTCATTATTTTTTAGTTTCTCATTGTTTTAATCAAATTAATTTTTGACTTAGATTCCATCTTCGAAACAGCATTCCACACACAATATGCGCGTATCAAGCATATATTAATATGCATACATGCACACGCATGCACCGCAAGTACACGCATGCGCATACACATACATGTACATACTTGTATACACCCACACACATAGGCATTCACATACACATACATACTATGCATATGTGCGCTCTGTCACAACAAACTATCTCTGAATTTAAACATTCTCACGAGAGAGTTTTGATGGGTAAAATGTGTTTCAATGACAAAGGTATGAATGTGAGCTGCTTTTTTTCACCCCAGAGCGACTCATTGACAAATGATCGTCATAAACATCCGTATTGTATGACAGTTACACTCAACGAACTTCACACGAATGTGAAAAACACACCAGTGAAAAATGTTACCTCGGAGTGAAAAGGTGCTAAAATTCGCCAGTCTTTCGCGAGGTGTCACCTTGATGGTATTCATTGCTCTCCCCCCCCCCCCCCCCCCCCCCCCCCACTCATTCCCCGCCTTCTTCACCCCACTTACCCCTTACCTCCCCCCTCCCCCACCCATTCTCCTCCCTTATCCATCCCTACCCTCTTTCTTGTGGCGACTATATCACTATGACAGGATGTGCAGCCCTTAATGATGACGAACATTCTCTACACAATTAAAGGGGCGTACGCCAGCATTGGCGGGGAGCCTTTTC
>JADBJO010008757.1:72500-77500 GCA_016801955.1 Conus betulinus
CAATAAGACAAAGAACTAGTGTGATAAGTAAGCCCTGAAAAAAAAAAAAAGATCCCAGTACTGAGAGGGGCATAGTAAGCAGCATCAGTGATGAAGGGAGTTTAAAAAAATCATTCACGACAAATCATTCACGACAAATGCAAATTCACGGCAAAGGCAAAATAATGCGACATACGTACGATCCGACATAATGTAATGAAAAAGACAAAAACACATCATCGGCGATTGATACCAATGAACAGTAACAAAAACAAATAAAAAATCAATGAGTCGGACCTGGAAAAAAGACGATGCCAAACAAAACACAATAGAAAATCAACACACAATCAAGAAGGAATGCAAGGGAAAATTCACGAACACTTCCATGAATGTGTGAGACGTGTACCAGATTGCAAGGAATGCGTGAGCCACTGCTTTGGTTTTGAACTGGAAGAGATCACACTGGAGCCCGATAATAGTTTGAGATTACAAAAGGATCACGAAAGAAATGCCACTTAATGTTGTGAGGGAAAGGTGTAATAAACATATTATCAAAGAGAATTGCATGCAAGACTAGAAATAATTCAAAATAACACCTTGACATAACTAAACGAACACAGATAAATCAGTAAGCATCTTCATGAACTGTGCATACAGAGTGAGTGAAAACAAAAGACAAAAAGTGAAGTATTTTAAGTGGCGTTTTAAATGGACAAAAAGAGGACTATTTGGCTTGCAAACCCATACATATCTCAACCATATACCGCCAACAAGTTAAAGCAAGGGTAGATTATGGTCTCCGGATATGGTCTTCTACTTGATCACAACAGGAATACAAATCTTACTTACAGAGAGGTAACACACGGCAGAGCTTAAGTGATTATCTAGGTGATGTCTTTTATAAACTGTGATATTCCAAAACAAACTGAAAGTGGCCTTCGAAATAATCATAGACTGCGAAACAATCATAGACTGCATATGATAAAAAACTCCTCTTTGAATAAATATGTCATTTATGTTACTGGGACGATGATTTCACATGTTCTTTACATACAGCAGCATTGATGAATCGGAACCTGGCTAATAGCCGACACAGAACAAAGCAGTAACTTGCTTAACAAAAAAAAAAAAAACAACAGTGAATATGTTAGACAACACCTGCAGTGACGAATGAAGATGAACAATGATGAACATGAAGATGATGACCATGGCCATGGACAATGAGATGAATATGGTTTGTGGTGACAGAAACAACTCATGCATGATCCGATGAACGAAAAATGGATGACACATAAGCATGCAGACACGTCGTTACGTCAACGAAACATAAGGATCCTTAACACGACACAAACACGATGAATGCGCATATTCACAAGGATGATCGCTTGCGCTGTGTACACGAAATGCGACCAGATGTGTAACGTGACGCTAATAAACAACGATGTGGAGCAAAAGAGACCGAAAGCAGCAGCTCCAACAATATTTGAATGGATACGTTTTGCAAAACCTGCTCATCAGTGTGCACCCGCATTAAATTAACAGATAATCCGAGAAAAAATGAAATGTATGGATAAAGTTGTGAGTTGGTCCGTGCGAATGTGAGAAGTCACATCATTCTGACATCGAAAAGTACGTAAGCGTAAAGACGACGCGCAGTCGCAGTCGCTCCGAAACAAAAAAAATAAGCCGCAGAGGTAGAAGGAAAAATTGTCCGTTGATTCAGCAGCAGTTCCTGAAACACTCAAAAAACGTGTTAATATCCAAACATAAACAAAACACTGAATGAAACAAAAGTACTTGACAAATATTACGATTAATGGTCCTTGACGACGAAGGGGGGGGGGGGGGGGGGGGGGGGGATGAGGATGGGGAGATGGCAGTGATCGGCACAAATGAAATCATCTGAACGTTGACAATGGGCCTGATGTATTACCACCAGCAGGAGAGTCGCCAGCGCATAACTCTCAAATACAATGCTGAGTAATAAAAATTGTAGTACGTAGTCTCATAAAGTTCACAATCAACTGGCACGAAGGAGATATATTACCAGCAGGAGAGTCGCCAGCGCATAACTCTCAAATACAATGCTGAGTAACAGAACAATATATACAGAGGCAGGCAAGATTCTGGACCGTAGCACTTGGTCATGCGGCATTTGCGCCCGTATAGTAGTAGAAGTAGTAGTAGCAGCCATGTAGTATTGTGAAGTCATGAGGCGTAATGTGCCGTTAGGAGTAATAGCAGTGGGCGGAGGAGTAGGATTATGTACAGTGGGTTGTCAGCGCCCAGTAGTGTGCCATATAAACCGATCGTGGATCAAGGGAAAGGGAGGTGGACCATGAATAATGACAATAAACGAACAGAGACAACACCGACCTTGCAGGAATATTCAAAACGAACGCATGTGGGCGTTTGAATTGTATAGCAATAGCATAGGCCTAATTAGCAGCTGAAATAGAGTAATAAGCGTATCTGTTTTACACATGAACGGTAAGTAGACTGATAATAAACGTGGTACGTTTAGAACTGGAGCATGATTTTATCACTGATCGTGGACATTGCAGTCGAGACGATCAGACAGAAAAAAGACGCGACAAGACGATCTGACATGTCAATGACACGGGAAAAATGTGCAGGGTATAGGTCAGTCAGGCGATGAACTTCGACACGGTCGACACCCGTTCTCAGTCTACACAATTGTTCCAATAGTGTTACGCCAGTAAAACCGGACCCGAATGGGGCTTGGGGTGGGTGTGGGTAGTGACTTGGGGAGGCAGCATAAGCGCCGTTCAATCAGAAGAGAAATTGTTCCAGATCGATAGGCTGATGCAAGACTTATAACAAGGTGACAAAGAGGGAGGGAGAAAGAACAATAATCACACAGCACAAACCAACAGCTGACGGGACGCTGTCAGTTTGTACACATGCATGGTCAGACCCCCTAACCAACTATACACATCGTGTGATCAATTTCAGTCTCCGGTCATCGAAACCCTATTGGCCAGCCTTGTTTACCACAAACCATGGGAGCGGGTGGGGGAGAGGGTGAGAGTGGGGATCACGTAGATTCCAGTCATTGAAAAGTTAGTGGCGGGGGGGGTGGGAAGGGAACACTTGGCTGACAGATAAACAATAAATGACAATACATATATCGGAACGCTTCACACTTTTTTTTTTTTTTTTTTTTTTTTTTTTAAACTGCGGACATGATGTTAACTGAATTCGGAGCGCTCGGTCGTCTGACAACTGGAGGCTAGCCGCTTGCTGGGGGGAGCAGAGCTGCCTTTTTCTTGTTAACAAGAATATTGACGTCATTTAAAAACGACGAAATGTGACGTGCATCACTGAGCAAAAAAAAGAATTCCTGTTTTGGCAATCGGACTATCAAAATGCAATTACCTTTGCTATTTGTAAAGACGTATTTGGAGTAAATAAGTTGAACCGTTATTGAAAATGCAAAAAACAAACACATCAATGTATTTTGTAAGCCAACGAGCCAGTTGATGACTGCTTTTATTTATAGTATTTAAACGAACGATTTGAAACACTTAATATCTGATCAACTTGTCAAGCAACATGTTTTACTATCCATTGTTTTCTGAAAGGTGTGCGGATTATCGTTGTTCTCTGTAAGTATGTTTGAAGTTATGTCTTGGTTACTTGAAGGGAATTTTAGAAAACTGGGTCAACGCAAAGCTAAATGTAACAAAGTTTAACAGGAGAGACTTTTTTTTTCAACAGACGTCCCTCAACTACACGAATCAATCACTGCATGAATAAACTACTTGGATTGTACACATCAGGCTCAGCTATTTTCACAGGATAAAAACAAAGCATTATGCAAAATTGAACACTCATGAGAGGCACAAACAACAGAAAAAAAAAATGATATACTGTACTCTGAGCAAGAAAGTGGCGGACATAGTAAGTGCACTGGCAATAAGGACATACTGTAGAACATGCCTAGCAAAGGAGAACGGGGACAAACACTTCGGTTTTACGACAGTGACGCGCCATAAACTGAGGGGCATGTAATGAAAGTGAGGCAGGAAAACGAACAAGTGGCATCATGTAAAGCGTTACAAGTGATTGTTTATAGCTTTTAGATGAACAGTTGTAACAGTGATTATCACTTACTTTCAAACAGGTATGTGAGCAGGAGTGCATGATAGACTCGGTAACAAACTGGGAAGTTAGGTTACCTAATTCAAATTAAGACAACGTCCATCCTGTCCGTACTACACACACCAGGCCCACAGCCCTAAAGGACCGAGATCGCCTTAACTGACAGAACGCGAGTAGGGTCAGTGAACCGAAACACGCCGCTGGACCTTTCGCCGGTTAAGGGCCTAGTGGCCGCACGTTGAGGAGGAGGAGTAACGGTACAACATATTCGCACGCGTGCGGCCCACTGCGTGGTAAGGGAATCACCGGCGATGTGTCAACTGAAAAGCCTGACTTGTGGGCCCATTTGTGAATTCTGCTATAATACCGCTCTAGAGGATTCTTTTCTTTTCTTTCTTTTTTTCTTTTTTTTTTTTTTTTTCAACCACCAGTTTTAGAGAATTATTCATCCATGACAATTATTCATCCATGCCGATGCACCTTAAACAGAGTAGGTTCTGATACAACTGTACGGCCTGATGATGAGCTCAGATACCAAGGGAGAGTATAGGTAGAGGCAACACGCTTGGCTGCAGAGTGAGGTGAGGAGGATCGACTCGCATCTCCACCAACTATCGCACGAACGGATGTTGTGCGTGTGGGTCGTAGAACTATTATACAAAAGGAATTGAGCTCTGATGTATTAGGGGATGTTACTAGAAGATTTGGGGATGTTGGGGATCTACTAAAGTAATTGTGGGGTGTTAATAAATCGACACTGCAACTGACTAATGACTGAGATTCCTATGTACCGTTATCAGAGAGAGAGAGAGAGAGAGAGAGAGAGAGAGAGAGAGAGAGAGAGAGAGAGAGAGAGAGCATTCAGTCAGAGATTCGAGGCAGAAAGTGAGCAAGTG
>JADBJO010008758.1:0-5000 GCA_016801955.1 Conus betulinus
ACCCGCACGCGTGCGTAGTACATATACCTCCACGCAAGCCTACAACACGATCACAAGTATAAAACACCCACACACACCACAAACACACACACCACGACACACACACACAACACACCCACACAATACACACACGCACGCGCACGCGCGCGCAGACAACAACACTAAAACACACACACAGCACAACACACACACACCCCACCACACACACACACGTACCACACACACACGCGTGCACACACACACGCACCGCGCGCGCGCGCGTACTCGTACGCCACGCTCATGCACACAACACACACACATTTTTTTTTCACACACACACCACACCACACACACACACACACACACGCACCCACACACACACACACACACACACACCACACACACACGAATGCACGCACGCAAGCAAGCAGATACGCACGCATGCATGCACGCGAACGCACGCACGCACGCACCACGGCGGTGCGCGCGCGCCACGCACACACACACACACAGCACACACCACACACACTCAACTACGGCATGAGAAGAGAGCTGTGGGCCCGTGATCAGCTCGCTGTTATTCAACAGCAGTTAACGGCAGGCTGACATGGATCACACAGACAGGGAGTATTGCTGCACAGCTGACTGACATGAACTCAATAAATAAGTAAAATCAACTGGACCATCTGCGCTACACTTCAACAGCCAATCACCAGGCTGGGAATGTGCTAGGGAAGTGTTTACAGAGTCTATTGTACAAAAAAAATAATAATAATAATAAAGCAAGCACCAACATGTTTTCTTTTTCTTTTTTTTAAGAAATAAGAATGTGAATAACGAAAAAAAAAAAAAAACAAAAACAACTAAAGCACGTGAATACAAAATAGTGTTCATGTGTGTGTGTGTGTGTGTGTGTGTGTGTGTGTGTGTGTGTGTGTGTGGTGCGTGTGTGTGTGTGTGTGCGTGCGTGTGTAGTGAGTGCGTGCGTGCGTGCGTGCGTGTGTGTGCGGTGTGTGTGTGTGTGTGTGTGTGTGAGAGAGAGAGACAGACAGACAGACAGAGACAGACAGAGACAGACAGACAGACAGACACAGACAGAGAGAGAGAGAGAGAGAGAGAGAGAGAGAGGAGAGAGAGAGAGAGAGAGAGAGTTTCTGCTACGTACAGAGCTCGTGCGTATTCTGTCCCTCCCACAGACAGCCTTCACTTGGTCTACTTCACTGAAGTCAGTGCACACAAGAACGTGCAGCCAACAGACCCTAGTCTGACAACAGCACAACATGATTACTTACTTCAACTACGCTGGCACTGTCAAGCCAGGGTGGCCATGACCCCACTATTGACACTCACCACTGTCAGCTTAAAGTCTTCCGAGTGTTTCATTTGATGGCGGATTTGTTTCACAAACTAAGGCTTCCTTCACACGCTACGCCTTCATTGCCACACACTGAACAAATCCTTCTCAGTGCTTGTTTCGGACACTCCACTCTCTAGTACAGCCTACTCAGATCCATCAACATTTTCTGATGAGAGGAAAAAAAAGACATTTGCCTGATTTCGAAGCTTTCAATCATACAAGGGGGGAAATGTATGTGTCAAACCAAGTCATGTAAAATCACTTTGTGTATCCATCAGGTTCTGGACTCTTATCATTATGAGTTTTTAAAGGCTGTTAAATCCTCCTCAGCTAAAAACTATAAATCCTCCTCAGCTAAAACTTAAACCTTCTATAAATCCACTCTCGTTTCTCATGGGGTCCGTCAATTAACGAAAGTCAAAGAAGCTTTTATAGAGAAATTATGATTAATCCAGCAGGCAGGAGAGACAAACAAATTACACCTCTTTGGCCTTCTTCAGACAAGAGAAACAACATTCAGGAAATGAAAAACGAAAGCACTAGCGCAAATTGAGCGCAGGATGGACGTTGATTCATCATGAAGTGCAGACACCAGTGAATATGTGTGTGTGGTGTGTGTGTGTGTGTGTGTGTGTGTGTGTGTGTGTGTGTGTGTGTGTGTGTGCGTGCGTGCGTGCGTGGTGTGTGTGTGTGCGTGCGTGCGTGCGTGTGTATGTGCGTGGCGTGCGTGCGCGCGTGCGTGCGTTCGTGTGTGTATTAGTGTGTGTGTGTGTGTGTGTGTGTGTGTGTGTGTGTGTGTGTGTGTGTGTGTGTGTGTGAGGGAGGGACAAAGAGAGAGAGAGAGAAAGAGAGAGAGAGAGAAAGCAATTTTATTCGTAAAGGCCATAGCTAGATAGAAGGGGGGGGGAGGGGGGGGGGGGTAATGGCAAAGATATAAAGTCTCAAGAATTATCACTTAATTATGCTAAATTCAGACTTCTCGTGATTTTTTTTTTTCAAATAAAACATAAGCTGCTTAACAAGATCCTCATTTCTTGACGATCATTAACATAACAAGTTTAAAACAACCAGGGTGTTTGAAATATCCATGTGGAATAATCATTGTTCTCTGAACAAATAAATGCAAAATGAATTTCATCCACTCTCGACGCGCTACATAATGGACAAAGAAGATAACGGTTCATTGCCCGTCTGTAGCGAGAATGATGAACAGAGATGTCAGATATATGAAATAAAACGTTGTCATCATATGCTTCCATCTTGTATTAATAGCCATTGATATGTAGCTTGTGTGTCACTATGTAAACCGTTTATCGTTCTAAAAAAAAAAAATTAAATGTGTGTGAAAGCCCCAGTCTTGCCATCTGCAGTCAGTCTTTCACGAAATACGTCTACACATTCTTTCATATTTCCCGACACCTTGGCTAAGCCATTCGACACCAAATCAGTATGTACAAAACGTGTTTAAAACATTTGATTCCCAGCTTTTCATGCCTCTACAATCCAGTTCTAACGACATTCTCTTTGCCCTGTAAGGCAGTCTTTCAACATCCATTTAGTTAAGTTTAGCCAGTATTGGATCGATGTGTCTCGCCATAGACAAATTCATTAGGTATCCTTGGTGAAACTAAGAGAAACTTAGTCAAGGTATATAGATGAGGCTTTTCACAATTGATAGCAGCAGCATCCAGTCCCCAGAGTTCAGCTCCATAGTGTATGATAGATTGAATTTTAACATCAAATAATTTTCAGACCAGTTTGAGAGAATTATAATGTGACAAACATGACCTTTTCATAGGTATATATACACGCTTTTGGCCCTGCATACAATTTTTTTTTTACACCTAGATGTTTACAAACATGTACAGCAGGCATTACAATTCCATTATATGTCTTTCTTTCTCTTAAAGAGAGATATCCTCCATTTCTGAATATAATCACATTACTTTTGTTCATATCTACATTCAATTGAAGAGAATCAGCAACTCGCTGTAAACTATTTAACTGATTTTGCAAGCCAACAATGTTTTTTTTTTTTTGTTTTTTTTTTGCAAATAACGCTACGTCATCCGCTAGGAAGAGAATGAAGATTTCAAAGAAGCCGTTCGTGAATGTAGCACTATGTCTTCCAGAGTTCAGAAACTCTACCATCAATTCGTTTATAAATAAAGACAACAAAATAGGACCACCAATATCACTCTGTTGACTACAGATGTACATGTGATGTATTCCGCTGGAGCAGCGCCATTTACCACTCTTGCTTTTACGTAGTCATACATACTACATAGTCATGCATGCTACGTAGTCATATATACTACATAGTCATACATGCTACGTAGTCATACATACTACGTAGTCATACATGCTACGTAGTCACACATGCTACATAGTCATACATGCTACGTAGTCATACATACTACATAGTCATACATGCTACGTAGTCATACATACTACATAGTCATACATACTACATAGTCATACATACTACATAGTCATACATACTACATAGTCATACATACTAATGATCCACTTGTATAGTTTACCCCTTAAACTTTGTTTAAACGAGATAGGCCCAAAAACATTTCTATTAACGGAGTGAAATGCCTTCTTAAAGTTAATAAAGCAACATACAATTTGCGGTTTAAAGAAGACTGTTTCTGGTTTAAAAGCTCTTAAGGGTAAACGTGTGATCAATGGTAGAAAAAATTCGATTGAACCCAGCGTGGAGTTCCCCTGTAATATTGTCTGCTCTGCGTATTCTTGAAGTCTGCTGTTAGTAAACAGCACTATACAGTTCACTACATGCATCGTAAGTGAAAACACATCTGTAATCATTCGGATCGACTGGACTCAAAATAACAAAATGCACACGAATAGGCGGACCTTTAAGTGGAACATAAAACACATACGAATATGTCATGCTTCATTGTGCCAAAGAGTGATTTGTCAATTAGAAAAACACAAAACAAGCTAGACTCACATTTATCGATCTAACATACTGACACAATTCATTCCTTACAAGGCAGATAACTCCACCAGAACGCCTAACTTGTGTTGTCAACTTTACCGCCGATTTACAGAGTACAACATATTCATAACGAAGACTGAAAATTTCAATGAAAATCTCAACTACAGATACAAAGACAAAGAATCGAATAAAAGACATGCATTGTTACCGCCGATTTTTTTTGTTAACAGCCCATTCACATTGAGTGCACAAAAGAAAAACCATTTCATTTTATCGCCAACATCAGCATAATAGCTTCAGTAGTTGTTTTCCTCGGCAAAGATCGACTATCCACGCTTTTAACTGACATGTTAGTGTATGCAATGCCCACATCCTCACCCCTCAGAGAAAGCACAGAGCCCCGGTCACAAATACACATGTTGCGTGGTCTGTTTCTGCCTCTCTGGCACTGCTGCGCCGTGACAACTCTGCCGGCGTCGCCTCACTGTTCGTTACTTTACCACACATGAATTTCTGAGACCAATTTGTGGACTAGCCGACTTCCGAATTCATCTCCACTAATCTGTTAGCATCGTGAACAGTGAAACGTGTACGGGCTGATGAGGAGATGGTCGTTCACCGCTGCATCATTATCATGTTTACCTTCACCTCTCGTTGTCTTTAGGTGAGGGGTCAACTTCTTTCTCATGTCTCTCA
>JADBJO010008758.1:12500-15000 GCA_016801955.1 Conus betulinus
CAGACACTGTTACCGTGTTGCAAAATCAAATCAATGACTTAAATCTGAAGCTGTTAGAATGCAACTGGTTGTAAATCTAGACATAACTAATATTATAGTTTTCTGTAAGGGAGAGTATCTCTCTGCAAATGAAATATGGTGGTATGGAAATGAGGAGATAAAGATAAAAATTAAAAAAAAAAAAATATTTAGGCATTGTTTTTACAAGATTAAGCTTCATGTCTGGCTGGGCAGAAGTCGCTAGAAGGGGGTAGAAAAGGGGTCATTGAAATTCTTCGCACCATGAGAAGATTAAACTCAGTTGATTCTAATTTTATTCTGGAAAATGTTTTGATTCACAAATAGAACCCATACGGTGCTGAAGTTTGGGGACTTAATGAAAATAAACGAATGGAGAATATTCACACATTTGCAATAAAAAGATTTCTAAACATACCTTTACATTCATCAATAAATGGGTTATGGAGAGTCAGGCCGATATCCTTTATTTATTAGAAATTATGTTGAATGTGTGAGATACTGGCTAAAACTAACTCGACTTCCACTAAATCTTATATGCAGACAGGCATATGAAATGCTTTTCAGACAAATGGAAATAGGAGGGTACAATTGGGTGTCGGATGTTAAAAAGGTTATAACCGAAAATGGATTTGGCATTCTTTGGATTCCACAAGGGGTAGGTAGTGAGATAATGTTTTTGTCTGAATTTAAGCAGCGACTGATTAATTGTTTGAAGCAAAACTCGCACTCCACTGTGGTTGGAAATGATAAATACAGCTGGTATTATTCCTTTAAAGATTCATTATATCCTGAAAAAAATATCTTGATGTAATATACTAATAAATGGCATAGGGACTCACTTGTCAGATTTAGAACAAGAATCTTAGGTTTATATTCATATAAAAAGTGGTTTACTTCAGATTCGATTATAAGTTCGGGATGCTGGTTATATGTTTGAATGGTTCCGAAGATGAGATTCATTCTTATTCGATTATTGTGAATATAATGAATTACAAAACGCAAGTAGTCTGTTTACTAAATACAACGCGCAAAGATATAACATAGAAAAATACTGACATCAGAAAATGAAGACATTATTAGATCACTTGCTGCGTTCATTGTGAAAGCAAATGATATTAGGAAGAAAAATTAGGTTGTTAGTTATCAGATCATTTATCAGGAAAATGTAGCTCCGTTAGATATCAACAACGCGTTATTGCCGTACTGAAGAAAAAAAAGAGAATAACTGTCACTAATTGATGACTCATAGGTCGGTCCATCGAAGATTACGATCCAGTACTAATGTATGTTTTTGCAATGCTGTTTGATTTCGCATTTATTTTTGGTTGTCGCCAGATATCATTCTGCATTTTGATTTCTGTTTGCGCTTCCTTGGCATTAGAGCCGAAAGAGCTATTGCCAATAAATTCTTTGTCACTCTCTCTCTCTCTCTCTCTCTCTCTCTCTCTCTCTCTCTCTCTCTCTCTCTCTCTCTCTCTCTCTCTCTCTCTCTCTCTCTCTCTCTCTCTCTCTCTCTCCTCTCTCTCTCTCTCCAGTTGATTTTGTAAAATTTCATGCTCCAGCAAAAACGTTATTATACTAAGGTCCTCATTCTGGTGGTGTGTTGCTAATAGTGAAGAAAATAAATGAAATGGTTTGTCACTCAGGTCAGTGTAAATTGTAATAACATGAAAGTCCTAAATGTTAGCAAATCTTTGTTTAATACAACTAAGGATTCTACTGATTGCATGTCATGTAGTGCTAGAGGGAGGGCCGATGTATAACAACTATGCAGTTAACGATGGAATCTTGATCCTTGAAGACAATATGTTAGAAATTACTGAAAATAAGGGTGTAATTATTCTGTTGTGTGGTGATTGAATGCACGGACTGGACGTCAACAACCCAAACTGGAGCCTTTATAAAATTTTACACCTGAAGATGATAGTGATAATGATGAAAATTGTGATGTTAATGGGAAGGTTGATTATAATATTAATGTCTATGATGGTGATGATTTATATGATGAAGATGGTTGTACTGAAGATGATCATGAAAAGGACAATGAAAATGATGTGTTAAAGCGCTGCTCTAAAGACTTGTGTGATAATATAACTTTGGTAAATCTTTTGTTAGATTTGTGTTTTATGTTTGACCTAGATGTTGCGAATGGTACATGTAATGATGATTTGAAAGGGAGAGTTTACATTTGTGTCACTAAATGGCAGTAGCTTTATTGATCATTTCATTGTCAATAAAGATTTACTAAGAAATTGCAGAATGAAGCTTGGCGATTGTTTATTTTCCTGGCATTTACCTGTAGAACTAAAATGGAAAACAGGTAATATGAATGTAAGAAAAGAGCATCCAGTATGGCATACAGAAGAGCGCTTTATTTGGTCTGAAGAACACGCAGAGACTTATAAGGAGAAACTAGATTCAGATGATTTCAAACAGTGCTGTGACAAAGCTACAGAGCATCTTAATGTGCATATCAACG
>JADBJO010008758.1:20000-45000 GCA_016801955.1 Conus betulinus
GTAGGAGAATCAGGGTGTATAAGACATACATACTTTTGTCCGCGTCTTTCGGCAAAGGTTAATCGGTTGCAACTGGCAAGGATGGAATTCCCATTTTGGAGACAGTCACCGGTTTGATATTTACACATTGTTAAATCCTTCACATTGTATTCCAAGGTGCTTATCAATGCATATTAAAAGACATATTAGATACATCGTCACGAAATTCGGGTTTGGTGTATCGGATATCTGTGTACATTCTAACCGCTACAGGCCTTGAATGATCGTAACTGTACATGTCCACTCTGTTACGAAGATGATGAAAATGAAATTCATTTTGTTCTCCCTTGTTCTAAACTACAAGTTGATCGACAGCAATTAATCCCGCCTAAGTACTTAAAAAACTTGTTTTTTCAAACTGATTATGTTGATGGCATTCTTGAATGAAAACACAATTTAAAACAGTTCGCTTTGTATTTGTATAAGGCACTTAGAAAGCGAAATATGTTAAGACTGTAAGCTAGTTAAATGAGTTGACTCGCGCGGTTTGATTTGTATTTACCCCCTTCGAAAGGGCAATGGCCTTTACGAATGAAAAAAAAAAAACACGTCTGCGTCTCTCTCTCTCTCTCTCTCTCTCTCTCTCTCTCTCTCTCTCTCTCTCTCTCTCTCTCTCAAACACACACATGCGTGTGTACAGACACGCGCGCGCGCGCACACACACACCCATACACCCATACACACACGTATGCACACACACACACACACACACACACACACACACACACACACACACACACACACACACACACACTTTATTTGATTGTTTTTTCACAAACGAATGTCAAAAAGAAGAAGGAATAAAAAAGGTTTGAAAAAGAAAAAACGTCATTTTTTAATGAAACTAAAACTGTACTTCGTAATAATTATTTAAAAAAAATTCCGTATTCCATAGCATTCCGGCCTATGCACTGTAAACTAAAGAATTTGAAGAGTTTTATTCTGAAACATTTTTTTAAATGCCACCAATATTTCATTGAAACGACCTTACCGTGATTGGTTTCAGCTTCCCCTCTTTTGTACTGTCCTTCCTTGTAGAGTTTCTTTTTCTTCATCTCCAAGTTTACTTTTCAAAATAGCATGTGGGTGTCACTTAGAAACCGAGTCACACAAAACGCTCTTTGTTTTTCAATTTTCCATTTAAACACCGAAACGTTGATAATTTAACACGTATGTTTCTACAAAGTAGAAACAAAAGTTTCATGTTCCTCTCTCTCTCTCTGATAGAATCAATTGACAGTACATTTGTAAATGCACGCGAAGTGCACTTCCTATACCAGTTCTAAACGTGATTTATGGCCAACCACACAACAACATACGAAGAACTACGAGAAAGCAATAAATCATGTGCACTGCAAGCGTTGAGACCTTGAAAAACAAATAAATCAAACATCCTAAAATAGATAGATGGATGGATGGGATGGACGGACGGACGGACGGACGGACGGACGGACTGATAGATAGATAGATAGATAGATAGATAGATAGACAAAACTGTGTCTTGCAATGCACACACTCACAAAATAGATAGATAGATAGATAGATAGATAGATAGATAGATAGATAGATAGATAGATAGACAAAACTGTGTCGTGCAATGCACACACTCACAAACAGACATACACACGTGCGCACGAACACTCGCGCACAAGTTTAAACGCACATATGTATTCATACACGCACCAGAGAGAGAGAGAGAGAGAGAGAGAGAGAGGAGAGAGAGAGGGAGAGAGAGATGGTCACAAAAACACACACTCTCTCTCTCTCTCTCTCTCTCTCTCTCTCTCTCACACACACACACACACACACACACACACACACACACACACACACACACACACACACACACACACACACACACGCACGCACGCACACACACACACACACACACACACACACACACACACACACACACACACACACACACACACACACACGTGTTTGTGCTTATGATTGTTTGGAACAAATCTTGACGTCACATAACTTCTACTACAAATCCCCGTTACCTACTGTATATATCCAGTTCACAGTTCTGTGTGAAGAAGCATGCTCTTTGTATGTGTTACTGCTTTGATGATGAGATTCCAGATTCTGATATAGTCACTGCATCATCTGACTTGACCCGTTACTTCCAGGTAAACTGGTTTTGTTTCTGATAGCACAAGCTCACTGGCTCTAAAACACTGACGCACAGTTTGAAAAGTATGATGTTGATCTGCTCCATGTTGTAAACCGACTGTAGTAGATGGTTATGCACAGGCAGCAGAAGAGACGTGTTGACGAATTTGACCAAAAAAATGCTGTATCTGATGACAGTATTCTTGGTTTTTGTTTTTTCGCTGATCTGAAAACACATGAAATGCAGCACAATCGTAACAACGTAACTATTGTTAGGCCTTGAACCGTAAAAGAAATTTCAGAGGTGCTTAAGTGAAAAAAAAAGAAAACTTACGAGTTCCCTCCAAAGTCATATATCTTTGGCAAAGTGACCAGGTTAATAACACGCAACACAGTGCAACGTAATGGCACACAATGCAAGACAACCCTGTGCAAGACGTGTTTATTACATTACATTATCACAAGAAGAGAGGGACTCTATAGAAGGGGACATAAGTTTAGAAGAAGCAGGTTATGCATTACAACATATGAAAAATGGAAAGAGTCCAGGTACAGATGGATTTGGAACTGAATTTTATAAATTCGTTTGGAAAAAAAAATGGGACCATTGGTTGTGCGCGCTCTAAACCAGTCGTTCAAAAACGGAGAACTTTCAGCAACACAAAAACAGGGTCTTATCACTTGCATTCCCAAACCAGAAAAAACTAAAGAACACATAATCTAAAGAACATTATTGCAAACAGAATTAAGGACACTCGAAAAATTGTAAGAAACTGGAGACCAATTTCATTATTAAATGTCTTATATAAGATCGGAGCATCGTGTATTGCAAACAGGATTAAGGAAACTCGAAAAATTGTTTAATGAGGATCAGATTGGATCTGTAGCCGACCGATATCTTGGAGACAATATTAGACTGGTTTACGATTTAATCTGTTATCTTGACACAACCCATAGACCTGGTCTCTTGCTCTGTTTAGACTTTGAAAAAGCTTTCGATTCTTTGGATTGGCAATTTTTGTATACAGCTCTGGAATCCTTTGGTTTTGGAGAGGGTATTTGTAAATGGATACGAACACTTTACACAGATATCAAATCAACAGTTATAGTCAATGGCCAAGTAGCTGATTGGTTTCCAATAGAACGAGGATGTAGGCAAGGAGACCCACTTTCCCTTATCTATTTATACTCTCTTGCATAGAGATTTTAGCCATTATGATCAGAGAAGGCAAAGATATAAAAGGCATTGACATCAACCATGAAGAACACAGAATATCTCAATTTGCTGATGATGCACAGGTAATGAATAATGGTGATTGATTATCCTTTGAAAAGTCTAGTCAGTTTGGTTTTAAAATTTGGAAATTTCTCAGGGCTGTTTATGAATGAAAATAAAACACAAGCAATCTGGCTTGATGTAAAAAGAATTCAAAAACAAAATACATGCAACATTTAAATATAATTTGGAATCCAGACAAAATTAGAATACTCGGTATATGGTTTACAAATGATATGAAAGATTGTGATCTGGCTAATTATGCCAAAAAAATGTCAGAAAAAAAATTTTCAATATTTGGGATAAAAAAGCTCTTTTCAATATTTCTAAAAAGAAATATAACTCCTCTTGGAAGAGTTGCTGTATTAGAATCCTTAATACTATCAAAACTAATACACCTCTGGACCCTGCTTCCCAACCCACCAGATGAGTTTGTGAATAATCTCCAGAAAATGTGTTTTCGTTTTATTTGGAATGGTAAAAGAGATAAAATTAGCAGAAATACAGTAACGAAAAGTATAAGATATGGTGGTCTAAATGTACTGGACATCAGAACATACATTGCTGCACTGAAACTCATTTGGATCAGAAGGCTGAAAACTACTAAACATGAATGGAAAATGTTGCAATGGAATTATATCCATTTCTTACTGAAATTGAAAAAATATGGCCCAAGCTACGGTTTACATAAAAAATCATAACAACATCTTTTGGAAACATATTTATGTGGCATACATTCATTTTTGCAATCTAGTAAAAACAAAAACACAAACAGAATTACTTTCAGAACCAGTGTTTTATAATGAAAAATTTTTAATTGGAGACAACATGATTAAGCATAAAAATTGGATTCAAAGAGATGTCAAATGTGTTGCACATTTTCTTGACAACAACGGAAAATTCCTTACACATACTGAATTTAACAGAAAATTTGGAATTGATATACATTTTCTGGCTTTTAATGGCTGTAAAATGTCCATTAAGAAATACATAAAACAAACAAAGATAAATGAAATAAACAATTGCGCACATGATATCCCTGGGGCATTAAAATTAATATATTCCATGTCTAAAGGTACGAGGTTGTTTTATGATATCTTAATCAATGACACAAAACCTCCCAATTCCTGTCAAAAATGGACTGAGAAGCTAGGAATAGATATTCAGAGGAAAGAGGCTTAAAAAAAACTGCATAAAATACAAGATGTCAAATCGAAATGGCTGCAGGTGCGTATTGTATATAGAATTCTCGGGACAAATGTTGTACTGAAAGAAATGAATATTACAGATAGTTATTATTGTGATTTCTGTAGAGAATTCAAAGACAGTATTGAACATATATTCTGGACATGCAACATCTCAAATCGTTTCTGGAAAAACCTTGAACAATTATTAAAAACAAAATGTACAACATGTACAAACATCAGTATAACTCAAAACATAGTATTACTTGGCATAGAAAATAATATGGTTACGGACTTTGTTTTTGATTTATTGATACTTCTGGGTAAAATGTATATTTATAAATGTAAATTTGAAAAGTCCGTACCTAACATAGCAACCTTTGAAAGATACTTCTCTCCAAGACATAGAATAGAACAATACAATGCCACATTATCATGGAAAACGGATGATTAAAAAAAAAATGGATGCCATATGAATTGCTATTCAGAAATACGCACTGAAACAGTAAAAAGTATGTCTTAAAAAAAAAAAAAAGGATTAAAGGAGAGAAAAAAGGGAAGAAAAAGAAAAAAAAAAAAAAAAGAAAAAGGGAAGGAATGGGAAAAAAAGAACAAAAAAGAAAAAAAAAGAAAAAGTAAAACCGTTAATTCAAATGTAAAAATAGCTGCAAACGAACGAATCCGACTCTCTCTCTCTCTCTCTCTCTCTCTCTCTCTCTCTCTCTCTCTCTCTCTCTCTCTCTCTCTCTCTCTCTCTCTCTCTCTCTCTCTCTCTCTGTAAGGTTTGATCTTTCCTAATGTCTGTGCCGTTATGTTTGTCTATGTATATGTGTGGGTAAAAATATAGTGTATGTGTACATACATATGGATACATGCAAACATTTTGATGTAATGTGATGTGTTTTTAATATCAAATGATGTATTGGTATAATTACTCATTGTGTATATACATGTATTCGTGCACTTTTGGATGTATGCAATGTAAATTGTTATGTAATTTCATTCAAAGCGATTAAAAATGTTTATAAAAAAATACGAGTTCCCTCCAAAGTCATGTATCTTTGGCAAAGGACCAGGTAAATAACACGCAACACAGTGCAACGTAATAGCACACAATGCAAGACAACCCTGTGGAAGACGTGTTTATATTAAAAAAAATAATACAACTCACCACAAAATTTAGAAAGAGAGGGGGTTAGTTACCGCAAGGACATAGACAAACAAGGCACAGGACAAGACACAATGCATTTCGACCTCTTGGGTCTTCTTCAGGCAAAAACAAATAACATTCAACATTTAGGACAGTACTTTGTTTGTCTATGTCCATGGCGGTAAGTAACCCCCTCTCTTTCTAAATTTTGCTTCATCCCCCCCCCCCCCCACTCCATTTTGAAACACACTGTAGTACGACACACCACACAATTCAGGGGGGGGGGGGGGGGGGGTTGGATACGCAGGTAGCTAATCAAGCCAATGTTCGCACAGAATGTGCGGTGACGGCTTGGACAGACAATGTGGGAGACCTGCCCTTAAATGCTGGTTGGGATTTCACTGTCTCTCTTCTTTGTTGCGCTGCAGTTGTTTTCGACACATAAACTGGCACCTTTGCCATCTGGTTCGATTCATAGCAGTTTGTTCCCATGTGTCTGGGTTAATATTAAATACTTTCAAGGATGTTTTGCAAGTGTCTTTGAAGCGTTTCTTCCAACCTCCATGGGAACACTTTCATTGTTGCAGCTTACCCTAGAAGAGTCTCTTGTGTAGCCGGTGGTCTGGCATGCGAGCTACAGGAACTGCTCATCAAAGCTGAGACTGCATCAGAATGGTGTGGATGCTCGGCAGGCCTGCTTGTTCGAGCACCTCTGTGTCTGAATTTTCTCCTGCCATTTTATGTGTTACCATCTTCTGAGGCAGGTTCTGTGGAAGTGATTCAGCTTTTTGGCATGCACTTGTACACTGTCAGCGTTTTGCATTTGTAGATGAGTGTGCGGAGAACAACTGCTCTGTACACCTTCAGCTTGGCTTTAAGACTGATGTCTCTTCAATTCCAAACAATGGTGTGTAATCTGCCATAGATGCACTTGCTTTTGCAATTCTGATGCACACTTCATCGTTGGTGGAGACATTCTGGGACAGTGTGCTGCCAAGGTAGGTGAATGTACTCACTGCAGCGAGTCTCACACCATTGACTGTGACGTGAGGCACATTGTAAGGTCTACCAGCACAGGTTGATGCAGAACTTTCGTGTTCTTTGTATTAATGGTAAGTCCGAAGTTGAAGCAGGCTACAGATTGATGCTGGATTGTAGGTCAGTTTCTGAGCCAGTGTCGTGAGCACGGTCATCATCAAACGAAAAGTCCCTGATGATGTCTGTCATAACCTTAAATTTTGCCTGTAGCCTTTTCAGGTAAAAAAAAATTCCATCTGTTCTGAATCTGATGTCAATGTCTACGTTTCCTTCTCTGAAGGCATCAGTCATCATTGCAGAGAACATGATGCTGAACAGAGTGGGTGCCCAAAACACAGCTTTTCTTTACGCCATTTGTGACTAGGAATGGTCCAGATGCCTCTCTCCATATTCCTGGATATGGCCTGCATGCCATCATGGAATAGCCGCACCACAAAGATGAATTTCGTATTTAGACATGATCTTCCATTGTCCCTCTCTATTGACAGCATTGAAGGCCTTGGTCAGGTTGACATGGGTGGAGAGCAGATCGGCAGTTTGTTCATGACATTTTTTTTTTCTTGGAGCGATGTTGCAAATGGATTATAGATGCATATTTGATCTTCTGAGGGATTCTCTCTTGTTGCCACATCAGAAGAAAACAAGGATGGAGCTTTTCAGTCAGAGATGTGCCACTTTCTTTGTAGACTTGAGCTGGTATGGCGTCTGAGCATGGGGCTCTGCCGCTGGACAGCAAACATGTCGCTTTCTCTGTGGCCAAGACAACTGGTGGTTCATCCATTTTTTTGTTGGTGGGCACTTGAGGGAGCCAGTCAATGGTTTCGTCATTTATGGATGATGGGCGGTTCAGTATGCTGTTGAAATGTTCTGCCCAGCGCTCCAAGATCTTTTCCTTGTCAGTGATCAATGTGTTTGCATCAGGGCTCAGCAAACTGGAAGATCCTGAAGATGTAGGTCCATGAATTTCTTTCAAGCCATCATAAAAGTTTTTCATATTATGTCTGTCAGATCACCTTGGATCTCGCCAGCTTTGTAGCACAGCTATATATCTTGCTTCTTTCGTAGTTCCTCTTGAACTGTTCTGCGTATGTTGTTGAATGCATCTCTTTGAGAGGTGGACTTAGTGTCACTGAGGTAAGCTTTGTGCAGAAGATGTTCCTCATCCAGTAGCTGCTGGATGTCATCACAGTTGTATTTAACCAGTCCTTGTGTTTCTTGGCTGCTGGTCCCAGGATCTCTCCAACAGTGTTGTAAACCAGTTCTCTGGTGGTCGACTAGTTGGCTTCCATATTCTGGTCGTCCAGAGAGGTGGATTTCAAGCATCCCGCCACTGTGTCTACAAACAACTGCTTGGTTCTGGTGTTCTTCAGCTTGGTGACATCAAGCTGTCTTAGAGCCTTCTTGCCTTGTGGGTGTCTCTTTGGTTGGATCCACATGTTAAACTTGCGGACTATGAGATGGTGGTCAGCCCTGCATTCAGCACCACAGATGGATATGGTAATCTTACATCCTTTCTATCCCTCTTCCTGACAATGATGTAGTCGATGCAAGATGCCAATGCTTGGAGTGGGGATGCATCCATGATGTCTTGTTTTTGGGTATGGATGTAGAAGACTATGTTGGTGATCAGCAAATCATGCTGTGCACAGATCTGGAGTAGCAGGAGACTGTTGCTGTTGCAGTGGCCTATTCTGTGTTTGCCCATGACACCACTGTCTGAACCAACTCTAGCGTTGAAGTCACCGAGTATGGCAAGCTTGCCTGCTTTCGGAACAGCGGCAATGATAGAGTGAAGATCCTCATAGCATTTTTCCTTCGCATCATCTGGGTTGGTCACGGTCGGTGCGTAGACGCTGATAATTGTCAGGTGATTCTTTCCTAATCAAAGAGATACTTTCATAGTCATCAGCCTGTCGTTCTCTCCCTTTGGATGTCCATCTAATTTGCCAGCAAGAGCTGTCTTCGCTGCAAAGCCGATACCAGCCTTTCATCGCTCTTCACTTCCTCTTCCACTCCAAAACAAAGTATAGCCAGAGCCCCTTTCACGAAATTCTCCCTGTCCCACAGGCCGGGTCTCACTCAAGGCTGTGATGTCGATGTAATACCGGGCGAGTTATTTTTCCATTTAGAGGTGTTCTCCTCTGAGGCCTGTTTGTATTGTCTCTATCCAGGAAGATGCATACATTCCATGTACCAAGGGTAAGAGGAATGATACTCGTTTTGTTTTCTTCTTTGAATTTCGACCACTGTTGTAGGGTCCTCTCCAGCTGCAGTAGGCTGGTAAGTGAAGAATTGAGCAAGCAATGGTTAGGACATCTTTTCTAGTCCCTTTCCCATGCTATGGTGATGAGCAGTGCTATCCTAAAAAGGGCTGCTCAGTCGCGTAGGTGTCTGAAAAGCCCCACTGCTGCTCCAGTTCAGTGGAGAACGATCCTATGGCTTTAGCCACCTGCATGCAGGTTTGTGGCTAGGCTGCCAATGTACCCAGACCTGCCGCTTCGTCGCTCGCCCATCGCCACAGGACTTAGGAATGAGATAGGGGTATGGAGAAAGTGGATGGGTGATGGATGATGATAGTGATGATAGAAGTGACTTGCGCTTTGAATTTGATTAAAGTGAAGAGTTGCGCAGTTTGTCGATTTCACTCTCGTCCAAAGGCATCTGAGTCCAGTAGCACGATAGGGTCAAGACGATGAGAGATGAACTCAGATGCAGTGAATGGCCATGATGTCTCTAGTGTTTCATCAAGCTATATGCATTCCACAATGCGTTGCTCTGAGTCACCTTTCTGCCCGTTGAATCAATTTGTTATTTCCTCCGTGCAGTCCGTGGAGTCCAGTCTTCACATGCTTAACGCCAGGTTGTATTCTGTTCGTTGCCTTGGTTATGTCAGTCACTTTCTTAGATTTTTGGTCATGATAATGAACGACAACATCTTTGCGGCAAGTGCTGATATACTGCTCCCTGATGGTAAGGCTAGACAGTCCCTCCAGCTCTTAACCCATACCTGACAATTGCTCCAGCGTTTGAGGTAGACTTCAAGACAACGATGGACTGTTGTGAGTTCTCCCTATCCTTGGGGGAGCAGTCACGAAAACGGTGACGATTACCTTCATTAGTGAAGTCGTATCTTCTCAGCAATATTTCCTTCTGTCGAGCGTAGTTTGCAGTCTCTTCACATGGAAGATGATGGCTAACATCGATGGCTTTCTCTGACAATAAGGCACTTGCGTTAGCTGTCTAAATGTCTTGGGTCTACCTACTGTAGCATGATGCTCAAAGCTGTCTAAACAGCTGTTAAGATTGTCTTTTCTACGATAAATGCAAGTTATTTTGGTGTTTTGATTCCAAAACTGTACAATTCTTAAACTTGGTGAAAAAGGGAACACGATTATATTCTGACAACCTTGTAGAGGACGGTTCAAAACCAAAATTCTGCCATAAATGGAATATAAACTAAATTCATAAACCAACTGACAAAAAAAAAACTTTTAAACTAATATGAGAGATTCAAGAAGTGTAGTTGGAGTCATTTCAGATGAGATAAATACATAGAATCCTACCAACAAATGTAGCGTTGATATATATGATTGCCAAATATGATAACTAATGTACATTTTTTTTTTCCAGCAAGAAAAGATAGCATTGAATATTTGTTCTGGTGATGTATGCATGTAAATGCTTTTTGGGAACAAACAAGTAATTAAAGATAGATGTATACATATAACTTCTTTCTTTTTAAATGAGAAAGTAATACTGTTTGGACATGACACAGCTTTTAGATCTGACTAAGTGTAAAACTTTATCCTGCTGTTTCCTAAATTATATGCATACAATTTTTTAATGAATTTTCGCACGTAAATTTGTTCTTTAAATCATCTAAAGACGGGTTTGAAATATAAATGTACACTATTTATGTTAACTTTAACATGGCAAGGCTTAACACTGACTGGCATAAGTATAAAAGAATTAATTCAGTGAGGAATGTAAACAAGAAAATATGTGCTTCATTTAAAAAAAATAAAAAAAACAAAACAATAGCAAAGCAAAACAAAACAAACAAAAACCTCCAAGCCAGTAAATAGTATGTAATTATAGCGTCTACGTATTCATTAAAAATTAATTATTAATACTCCAGGATACCATTAATATACAATGTGGGTAATTTTTTTTAAGGATGGCTGGCAGTTATTATTCTTTTCTTGTGTGTGTACGTACGTGTTTTTGATTTGTGTCTGCTGCTCCTTTCATGATCTTTCCTTTATTCTGTCCAGAGTTTAGTTGAATTTTCCCTTGTCTTCTCAATTGTGATGTGTTGATATTATATCTTCAGAAACTTGAATACAAAATAAAAGAATAGTCTTAAAAAAAACCTTCCTGGTTTACTGTACTTAGGCTTTAATTCAGAACTTTTACACTAAAACACACACGAAGGAAGAAGATCAGATGCTAGATTTCGCCCTACTGGAAACAAACGCAAAATCACAGCTCCTGAGCAAATTGTACAGTTTCACGGTGTCCCCTTTCCTCACGGAAAATCACTGATACTAATCCGAATTAACGCCGCCTTTATACACGAACGCTAAGTCCACACATAAAACCACACAAGAAATCTTCAATTTTCTCATGACCACTGTCGCAAAAACAATGGCGACTTGAAATAAGGATCCTAAGTCAGAAGGTTCTATGCAGACGGTTTGAAGAGAGAGATCCTGGTTTGGCCCCCAGATGTTGTGATGAAGAAGAAACAGACTCTTGTTCTATACACTCAGTGGACGTATACAGAGCACTAAGTGATCTAATTTGTATGAAAAACTTGGTTCAGCTTCCTAATTGGAAAGAACGACTCACGTAACAAGCTCAAAGTCTTAATTGTCAGCGAATGATTATGAAAGCAGCACCCTTAGACCAACACAACTGTTCCAAAATAAAATGTGTCCTTAATCATTTTCACATTCAATTACTTTTCATCATATTCATACTCCTTAATCAGTCTACTCCCAAATTATTTTAAGTCAACAAAATAGAACGTTTTTAAGCTAATGTGCAGCACATTCAGGCCATGACCAAATAGTATTATAAAATGTTTATTGATTATTGAACAACCCAGATGTTCATTGATCATAAAACAATCCACCGTCATGCGCTTAACATCCTAGAAGTATAGTATACCATGAAGAACTTAAGGCATTTTAGAAACGATTTCTAGAGACATCTTGCCCTTCAAGCCATATTATTCTACTATCAAAAAAACCCTCCAGAATAGATGGGAAGTTTCTGCATTCGTTCTCAGCTGAACAAACGACACGTGAATGCGATCATGCAGCTCAAGACATGAAGACCTAGATCTAACTCAGCTGATATCAGTAAGAAAATCCGATTGTTTCTCACTTACACACACACACACACACACACACACACACACACACACACACACACACACGCACGCACGCACGCACGCACGCACGCACGCACGCACGCACACAGAGCGTGCACGCGCTTGTAAGTATGAATGCACCAGTTAAAATCATTTGAATATGCAAACTAACAAACATGTAGTATGAAAGGCAAACTATTACTCGTTCAAGTCAGACAGCCCAGTTGGGAGAACGCAAAAGAGGAGATTAGGCGTATGGATTGGAGAGGGGAATGGATGGGGGAGGGGTTGGAGGTGTGGGTACTATGCGTCAGGTGCAAATGGACGATGAATTATACTAATGGCATACTTGTAAATAAAGTTTCAAAACGTGTGAGAAAAAGCGAAGTGTAAAGACATTACCTTGGAGTTTGGGGTGGGCTGTGAGATTGAAATAGGACAAAAAAGCTAACACAGCCGGATTCTATGCACTCTCAACACTTAAAATAATAATGCTGGATATTGCTAGTGGAAATCTACATGATTTGGTCTTATCATGAAGTCCAATCAAATACAGAATGAGTAATCTCAAGGAGATTTTTATATGCCAACCTAAGTCCATTCACTTGATATCTGTCGGTCCTATATATTAGGCACCTGGCTAGGGATAAGCCCCGGGTGATATAGAACATCCGAATTTGAGTAGGGCCTGGGTGATCAATGCAGTTTTATACTGGATTACGTATATCTCATCCTAACTTTCGTGTGACTCCTCTAAAGTTTGCCTCAGTGCAAAGTTCCAGACAGACTTTGTCAGAATATGAACAGCTTCAGACGACGAAAAAAAGGCAATCACATATCAAAGCACCAGTGGTGTTTCTTGTAGCATGTTTTGCATACAAACACACACACACACACACACACACACACACACACTCTCTCTCTCTCTCTCTCTCTCTCTCTCTCTCTCTCTCTCTCTCTCTCTCTCTCTCTCTCTCTCAGTTTACAAGAAAGTATAAACAAATTAATCATATGGTCTGAACTCAATCACATGTGCCTCCATCCTCAGAAAACGAAGTACTTGATAATAACCGCCAGACAAAAACGTCAACATATTTCTTACGATTCCCTATCTTATGTATAAATAATGAAATAGTTGAAGAAGTTGATCATCATAAAGTCCTTGGTGTCATTGTAGACAATTTGTCATGGTCTTCTCATGTCACAATGCTTTGCAAACTTCTATCTCAAAATATTCACCAGCTTTCAAAACTAAAATATTTCTTAGACCAACATTGTCGTCGTAGCTGTTTTTTTTGTCCTTCGTACATTGAATCTCATTTGAATTACTCTTCTACATTGTGGGATTGTGTGTTATAACGGATTAAAACCACTCTTCAGTCTTCATAGACGGGCTGTGAAACTCGTTCTTCTCAAATCTACAAATGTAACTCCCTCTGATTATAAACGTTTAGACATTTTGCCTCTAAAATGGAAACTCATTTATAACAAAGCAATTTTCATGTTTAAGATAATGTCAATCATGCACCACCAACTTTGAAAAATAAATTTAAAACGAACCTGATTCGCAATGTCAGAAAGATTCAGATACCCCTACCGAGGATTGATCTTTTTAAATCTAGCCTCATTTACTCTGGTGGTTGTTTGTGGAATGTCCTAGTGTCTTCATTTAATGTAATTTCGAGTCTAAATGTTTTCAAAAAACAATGCTTCTCATATATGATGCTACGCTTCCTAAACAGTGTGACTAATGACAACATCATATAAAATTCTTTATAAGTTTTCAAAAATTATTACATGGATTTAAGTACAAATGATGTTTAAATGTATTTGAATGTATTTTTGGATTGCCTTTTGTATTTCAGGCTAATATTCTTTTCACTATTTAGATTGTTCGTTGATTTTGAAGTCACATATTGTCATCGGTATTTCTTTTTCTGCTTCATCGAGGGCAAGATGTAAAAAAGCCTGTATTGTGCTTATTCTTTATCCCTCATTAAAAAGATTCGTTCGTTCGTTTCTCTCTCCCCTCCTATAGACTCGTTTTTCGTCAGTGAATTGGCCGTTGATTTATCTAATAATGAAAAGCGTAGCATTCACTTAATTCCTGGTGCAATTGAAATCTTCCTTCTGTTGTTTGCCGATGATGTTATTTTAATATTGACTCCGTTAAGGGGCTACAGAATTAAATTGACAGTCTACAGAGAGGAGCAGATCGACTGCAGTGAATAGTCAATCTGAAAAGAAAAAAAAACATGTTAATGTTTTTTGTTGTTGATGTTTGTTTGTTTTGTTTTGTTGTTGTTGTTGTTGTTGTTGTTGTTGTTGTTGTTGTTTAAGAAAAGGCGGTTACCTGAGCGCCAGGGAAAGATGGTTCTATTGGAAAGAAGCAGTAAAAGTAACTAACTCTTACAATATTTACAAGCCGCCATGGCGAAGTGATTTGCGTAGCGAACTCCCGGCTGGGAGGTCGTGGGTTCGATTCCCATCAGACTCATGTGGGATTTTTCTGCCCCGACTGGCTCCTACTAGAGTTGAGTTTGCTACGGGCTCAGTTGGGACCACACAGTCGAGTTTCATCCACTTAATGGATGCGTCTTTGAGAGAGTTGCTCAAATATCCTGACCAGTACTGCAGGTGTCTGTATCTTTCGGGCCTGGCTGACGCAGGGATATATTATGAAAGGAAGCGTAGAGTACAGCCTTGTCATGTAGTCCCAGACCGAAATGGAAATCCGTAGCATCATCTTTATCATCCTCATTCTCCTCGATCAACAATTAAAGCAATTATTGTCGTTAGTAGAAGGGTTTAGTAGGTGGTGGCCTGCATATGTTGGATCAGAACAGGCGCCACTGAACACCACCGAATTGACTCGGCAGTATTGCAGTGTCTCCTCCGGTGGGTGGCCTCTTGACATTGACTGCTCCCTGTGGATTGCCGGTGCCGGGGCTGCGGCGGGACCGAACGGGTTGTGGCTGTGGACGGGGTATCAAATGAGCTTTTTGGGTGCACTGCCACTGAGGTGGCACAGAAGTTGGGAGACAAAAAAAAAAATCTTACAATATTTAGGGATGATCTTTACTACGAAGTTGAGCATTAGGTATGCTTTGTCAGATGATTGTAATAAAAAGCGAAAAAGGGGTGATAGAAATAGTCAAGTCATTAAGAAAACTAAACACGATAGATATTGATCTCTTTAGGAAATTTACACAAACTGAACCCGTTCTGACATACGCATCAGAAGTATGGGGACCAGAGCATGGTAATAATCAAATTGCTATGTTTGCTATTAAAAAAAAAGAGTTCTGATTATTTCCCTGCATACATTTAACAATCTGGTGTATGGAGAACGGGAAATATTATTCTTCACGTATTACGACTGTAAAGTGCATTAAATATTGTTTAAAACTAGTCAGACTTCCCATGTCAAGAATACGTAGACAAGCTTATGAAATGATCCTGTTACAACACGAATCCGGTCATTTTATATGGGTGTCAAATGTACAGAAGTCTCCAATCGAAAATAGCTTTGATATTGTTCGGCTGAGCCGAGGAGGAGGTGGTTATGAATGTGGTTTTATGACGAAATTCAAAGATAGACTCATTTCCTGTTTCAAGCAAAATGACATGCAGAAATAGGCGGTACCGGTATATATCAGTTCCTTTAAAAACATTTCAGTTAGCAATAAATGGCATAAAGAGATCATCAGTTCAGATTGAGGGTTTGTTGTTTGAAAACTTGTAAGCAATAGTTCTTTTTAGCAGTGAAGGTTCAGATCACATGAACTGCCTAACTTGTAAAGGGCAAATGTGAAATTGAAGAACACACTTTTTTTTGTATCATTGTACTGCTTATTCTAACAAATGTAAAGGCTGCAACGTGTTAGATTCTTTTTTCATACTACCCAAACTGCGCAAGTCTTGCTATGTTGTTATCTAATCGTAATGAAGAGTCTGTAAAGGAACTTACTAAATGTAAAACTAAAAACTATGTATTTGAGAATGAAGATTACTTAGCAATGCACCGGTTAATTTTGGGATGACCCAACACACACACACACACACACACACACACACACACACACACACACACACACACACACAGAGACACACACACAGATGCACACACACAGACACAGACACACACACACACACACACACACACACACACACACACACACACACACACACACACACGAAAGCACCCACGCATGTACCCACGCACGCACTGGTGCACCCCGCGCTCTCTCTCTCTCTCTCTCTCTCTCTCTCTCTCTCTCTCTCTCTCTCTCTCTCTCTCTTTCTTTCTTTCTCTCTCGTAATCGAACAAACTCATGCGCGCATGTGCGCAATAGCGCGCACGCGCTCACACACACACACACACACACACACACACACACACACACACACACACACACATCATTTAGTCCAGATGTATTCAGGTTTCCACACTGTTAGAGTGCAGTATGATCGTCAGTCCGGTCTTTCTTAAAAGGAAACTTTCAAATGAACTATCAGACCATCTCACAAGAAAACTTTGGCATGATCAGTTGGACCGTCCCAAAAGGGATGTTTGGTATGATCAATATGAACCGTTTGAAGAAGCATCTGATCTGATCTGGAAAATTGGCGAACCCACTGTGTGTCTGTTTGGACTATTTGGAAATTCTGTAATAATTTTTGTTATACTTCGTCATCCTGCATCGACTTCTAGTGTTTTTTCTTCCTAATTCTGGCCTGGTCGGACCAGCTGCTGTTGATATTATATCCCCTAAGTGGATTTCTATATTATCAGTACAGAGTACCATTCCTTCATTCATACGGGCCCTGGCCATGTAAACTGCAACAAATGACGGTATACACGGCGGAAGTTTTATCTCCCTGGATGCTTGTGGCACTCACCATGTTAAGAGCAGCTTCTGTGCTGTGGCCTCTTCGTGTCAAAGCTGTGTGGACGAAGGGAATGTCGCGAGCTTCTGCAAGTATAATAATGGCTGTCACAGGTCTGATCCATTGTCATTTTCTCTATGGATATGATCTGTCACCTGTCAGTCGGAAGTGCCGCATGGATGCTGGATTACAAATGTATACATGGTTTTTTGATGTATATTGGCCTTGGATATACAAGACTGAAACTTGGATTCTACCTTTCATGCTATTAGGGGTCAGCGACAGTGTTCTTCTCTGGACACTTGTCAGATCTGTAGAAACAAGAGTGCATCTTCCTGTACAGCAAGCCGACCAGAATTCCAGACAACAGAAAGTGACATCATTGTCTGTCACTTTGATTGTCACTAGTGTTGCCTTTTTCCTGCTGACAGCACCAATCCAGATATATTATCTCACAAAGCGATATGTTGACTGGGATGACCCGATTCAGAATGGACAATATACAGTTTTCTATGCAGCTAGCCATATCCTGTGGTACTCCAACAGTGCCGTCAACTTCTACTTGTATCGTCTAACGAGTAGCGAGTTCAGAGTTGTTTCAAAATAAAACATTTAAAGTGGCGGGGTGGGGGTTGGTGGGGTGGGGGTACTATTCTTTACCATTAAAGTGGGTGCTGAACAGAGATCTTCCCCAGTCAGTGTCACTCACGTGATTCAGTGCTTGTTTTGCACCGAATATCTTAAAAGGATGGTGTGAGGCTGAGAAGGGAGTGGCCATTTCTAATCAGACTTACGAATTAAAAGCACACAAAAAAGAACGGGTTTTGGGAATGTGTTTATTTCGTGGGGAGAGGTTTTGTTTAATACAGGAAAGAAATATTAGACAAAGTTGTTGTTCCTCTTCAGCCTTAGTATTGAAGTGTTAGCCATCAAAATACGTGAAACAGACGACTCAAATATAAAAAAGAAAAATAAATGAAAACATCAAATATTTGTACGATAAAAACAAAGTAAAGGAATCTTCAGCTTTGTATGCTGATAATAATATCGCATATTTCACACCTCATTCTTGTTGTTGTAGCTGTTTATAGATTTTTCCTATGGTTTCCCTCTCTAATTCTTTGCCTTTTTTTCCATGCATGCCTGTTTCAAATTTGAGTTGGTCGTCCTCTTTGGTTTATTAAGTTCGCACTGGAATTTGAGTTTCTATCCTGGGTTTTAATCATGACGGTTGCATGTTTTTGCACATCAGTCATTAAGCGTGCTTCTTTACTAAAACTCAGCTTTTTCTTAGGGGGGTGGATGGTTGGGTGTGGTGGGGTGGGGTGAGGGTATGGGGACATTAAGACAAATTGTGCTTTCTCATTGTTTGCTATTGCTGATGGATGCAATTTTCAATATACGATTCAATCTTCCATGGACCATGTGTGTGTGTGAGAGGGCTGCATTGGAGTTGGGTGGTGAGGAGGGGAGGCGGTGAGAGTGGCTGGGTAATCATGTTTGTGTGTGTGTGTGTGTGTGTGTGTGTGTGTGTGTGTGTGTGTGTGTGTGTGTGTGTGTGTGTGTGTGTGTGTGTGTGTGTGTGTGATGAAGAAACACATATCACAGTTTTTACTTTTGGAACTTTGCACACTTTTCAGCCCTACGAAAGTACACGGGTTTGGTGAATTTGTGAATGAGAATTTACAGCAATTGTTATAAGCACAGGGCAAACTGGGGCTCTGACTATACCTATTTTGTGGAGCGGAGGAGGAGGTGAAAAGCGGTGAGAGGCTGGTGTCGGCTTTGCAGTGAAGACAGCAGCTCTGTTGACAAGTTAGCTGGGCCTCCACATGAAGTGAATGACAGAGTGATGTGTATAAGACTCCCTCTTCCGTTTGGGAAGAAGCACCCCTGACAATTGTTTTTCCCAAACAAGGGCACTCAAGCTGGCTGCTCACTGTTTTTAGTCCGCAGTAAAAAGACATTCACAATTTTCTAAGCATTTGTCGAGGTTTCTGTTTATAAATGTTGGTGATTTCTGTGTTCTGAGACGATCACCATTGTTGCTTGTTCTAGTGAACAACTCATTTATTCTAAATAATAATAATAATAATAATAATAATAATAATAACCTGTACTATCCTTGCTACCTGAATTAGCGTTAGCGTCACCATTATCCTCACTGTTGTGATTACTATCATTATCATTTCTAATTGTAATTTTTTTTAACCATTATCATCATTATAGCTATTGCTACAGCTCCATAGATATGTTCTACTGTTATCATATATCATCATTATATATTATACATTAACTGCTATCATTATTGTCATCATCCTACAGAACTGTCTGCTTTTTATTCATGGATCATTTTCATTCCTTTCCACAAACTATTGGTCTTACTAAGATTACTTCCGCCATTGTTATCATAATCTAGAATTTTAAGTTTACTACCTTTACTACTTTGACTGGTATCAGCAGCAGCATCAGTATCATCCTCATTATAACTATTATAACTACTATTATTTTTATAACTAATTATATTTATTCTTACCATTATCACCGGTGTAACGGTTGTTACAACAACCAACTTTATTTACTACTGTTATCGATCTTATCATTAGACATCAGTATATTAGTGACATCCGGTCTACCATTTCTCCAGCCTCCTAAATCATCACTATCACGATTATATGGTTATAAACATGTTTGTTACTATAACTATGAATATATTCATTAGCTTCCCTCTTTCCCGCAATCTCCTTCTCTTTGAAAATATACGAAATGAGGCAGGGGACAATAAGCAGTAAATAATAAACCAGTAGGGTAACACTTGCTCCCTTGTTACCCTCCTCTTTGTTCTTCTTATCCTCCATCTCCGTGCTCCTCCTTCTTCCTCTCTTCCCTTAATGCTATTAATAGTAGTATGAATATTGTATCATTTTCATTACTATCATTTCTACTGTTCATAATATTTCATTACCATTGCTTTTATTACTACTACTACTACTACTACTACTACTACTACTACTACTACTACTATTACAATTGCTACTACTACCGTTACTTTGTTGTTATTATTAGTGCCACTATTAGTTTTTTCATCATTACCATTGCCATTATCATCATCGTCATTCTTCTTCTTCTTCTTCTTCTTCTTATTATTATTATTATTATTATTGTTATTATTATTATCATTATTATGTTGTTGTTGTTGTTTTGTTGCCGTCATCATCATCACCCGTATCATCAACACTGTTACCACCACAACCATGCTCTTTGATTATTCTCTAACCCTTCTCCTTTCTCTCTATCTGTATGTATACCACTGGTGTAATTCCACAACCACATTCGTCACATATTCACAAAGACAGGTAGTTATCCTCCTTTATTTTTTTTTTGTTTGTTTGTTTGTTTTTATTACGATCCTTATCGTTATTATGACTATTATTGCTATCATTAACATCATGATCATCAATATTCAATTTCTTTGTCCCGTTCCCAACAGCCTCATTTTCATTTAGTTTACATCTTGCACCGAATATGAGAGATAAATGATTGTTCATTTTTCGCTTTCATTGTCCTTAACGTTGTTTGTCTTGCCTAAAGAAGACCTTACAGGTTGAAATGCATCGTGCTTTGTCTTGTAACTTGTTTGTCCTTGTTTTTGTTTTGTTTTGTTTTTGTTTTTTGTTGGTTTTTTTTGCGTATTCGCTAAAAAGAATTTTTTTTAGATTTGTCTCAATTTCCGCCTGGAGGCTCATTTTAGAACTAGATCCAATTCTATTTTATGATATTTTTCTTTGTGCTTCATGTTCTTCATCTTTGGGTCTGTCTGTCTGTCTGTCTGTCTGTCTGTCTCTCTCTCTCTCTCTCTCTCTCTCTCTCTCTCTCTCTCTCTCTCTCTCTCTCTCTCTCAGGAGTTCCATCAGTTTGTTTCTCTCTCTCATCCTACTCTATGTGACAAGACTAACTGTGAAAAGGCATTAGAAAATCAATCACAACTCGTATATATCTCATTCTAATAGTGAAATAGAAAATGGACGACCTCCCTAACAAAAACAATCTTCTAATTGAGCTATTTTGTGGTTTGACATTATTTATTCTATGTGTATGCAAAGTATAATGTAAAATTGAAACGTTTTCAACGATTATTTTATCAAATTCGTAGAAAAAAAAATAGCTTAACTTCCCAGACTAGTTCAATGCAGGTACAGCTGAACGAAACGTCCCCATTACAGAAAAAGGAAGTCAGAGAAACACATATCATGGCGGCGATCAACCTACGGAACCCCGCCTAAGCGTTATCATTGACCTACTTGCAGTTGGCTTCTGGCATTTCCCCCAGTTCCGAAGCTGATTCATCTGCTGTTTCATTAAAGTCAGTTTCCCACAAATTGAGCCAGACATATGTCTACCTTACAAGGACCTTTGAATCGAACAAAAAGAAAAACACTTCAATCTTTGTAAACATTCCATCATGCCTGGTTTTCCTAAGCATTGTTATGGTTGTTTATCCTGTGCTTTCTGCCACAGAACTGTCCTAGAACGAAATTAAATCTGTATGGCTTATCCACGAGCTCCACTTCTGTGAGACCTGGAATCGTTTATGTCACGTCTGGACTGCACGTTGAAATAACAATTCAAACTGACAAATTTCTTGACCACAGATTTACTGAACTTGCGTAACAATTCACAGGTTCCACACAGAACGCAAACGACCGCCGCAGATCAGACGCTAAATCTCACCCTGCAGGAAACAAAAGCAAGATGGCAGCCCCTGGTCTGTCCGTTCAGTTCCATGATGTTCACGTTTCCACACGAGAACACACCAACACCAGTCTGGATGACCACAGCTCTTCATACGTGAATATTTAAGCCACCATTATGATATCATTTTGTGAAGAAAAAAGCAAAGATAAAAAAACGCATAGCACAGCACAGCCAATTAATGTTCACGAATTTAGAACTACCAACCCAATTGTGCCGAGGTATCAGAAAATACGGAATACCACATACTTAGCCATTGAAAATGCTAAAAATATTTCATAAACAATTCTGGATATCTCTTACGCCTTCTGCCCAATACTTTTAAAAGATCTCCAGAATGAATGCGCAGTTTGTGCATATGTCAATTGCTGAACAAATGTCACTTGAAACTTACCACGAACAAACAAATCCAAGAGATGCAGACCTACATTTTAAAGCAAATAGTGATAATGAGTGAAATCCATCCGTTCAACACACACACACACACACACACACACACACACACACACACACACACACACATACATTCACTCACTCACTCACTCACTCGAGGATAGAGAATGCAAGACAGACAGACAGACAGACGGACAGAGAGAGACTGACAGACAGATCACACCGATTTCATTAACTTTAGGTTGCCATACTGTTGGAAGGCAGCGTGATGGTCAACGCAGACCGTGTCAAAAGGGATGCATGGGATGATCAATATGAACCGTTTAAAAAGACCTGTGATCTGATCTGGAAAATTTGCGAACCTACTGTGTGTGTGTGTTTGGTATATTTTGGAAACTGCATGATCATTTTAATCATGCTTCGTCTTCCTGCATCGACTTGCAGTGTTTTCTTCCAAGTTCTGGCCTGGTCTGACCAGCTGGTGTTAATATAAATCCCCTTAATGGATTTCTCCACGAAGAATTCAGTGTGCCGTACTTTAACACACTCAGTTCTTGGCAGTGTAAATTGCGGCAGATGGGGGTGTTCACTACTGCAGTTTTATCGGCATGGATGCTGGTGGCAGTCACCATGCTAAGAGCAGCTTCTGTGCTGTGGCCACTTCGTGTCAATGCTGTGTGGACGAAGAGAAAGTCACGGGCTACTACTGCTGGTACAATGACAGTTGTTATCATTCTGATTTACTGTCACATTCTCTATGGGTTTGATATACAACCTGGTAGTCGGAGCTGCCGTGATGATGCTGTATCAGAAATGTACGACTGGTTTTCCGACAGGATCTGGACTTGGATAGACATGGCTTTAGGTTGTATAGTACCTTTCATGCTGTTACTGGTCAGCAACAGTGTTCTTCTTTGGACACTTGTCAGATCTGTCAGAAACAGGCTCTCGTCTTTCTGTACAGCAAGTCAATCAGGATTCCAGGCAGCAGAAAGTGACTTCATTGACCGTCACCTTGATTGTGACAAGTGTTTTCCTTTTTCCTACTGACATCACCGATTCACATATCTGTTCTCACAGACAGATATATTGACCAGGATGACCCGATTCAGTATGGACAATATGAAGTCTTCGATGCAGCCAGCCACATCCTGTGGTACTCCAACAGTGCCGTCAACTTCTACTTGTATTGCTTAACGGGCAGCAAGTTCAGAGCAGCTTCGATAGACAGGATTATAGATCTGAGGGCTATTCTATAAAACTAAAATCGTATCTGGACACAAATCTTCCCAGTCATTGACACCCGTGTTATTCGGTTCTTGTTTTGCACCAAAGCCTTAATAAAAAGGATCATGTGAGAGAGATATCATCTGCAATGATGCAGAGACTGTCTTTTATTGATGGTGACATTCTCTGAAGAGAACTAGCATAACCTACCGAGATTTTTCTGTCATCAGATATAGAAATGTAGATGCTAGCTTCTTTATCTGAGATGAGGTCAGAAAATAGAATTAACTGTTAACTGCATGTGGTATGTTTTAATGGCTGGCTGCTGGGGCAACTGGATGAAATGAGTAATAGAATTAAACTAAATGAAAACCCTCTCTGTCCACATATTAGCAAAGTAGTACCCAATTCAGTTCAATGAAGAAACAGTCAATATGCTATGGACAGTTAAGCTTTATCTTTAACATGGCAGCCCAGTGTTTATCCAATGATATCTTGTTTCTTCTGTTTACAAGAAAACTTACCAAAGACAGCCTTAGCAGAGACAAACTTGCTCAAAATGTGACGGATGACCATTATTGTTCCTGGATCTTCGTTGCAAGCTCGAGAAGCAATTGTCGTTGCCTGCTCTGAAATTCTGTGAACATTCTGATACAACAGCCTCCTTTCCCTCGGCAGTACATTTCATCTCTGCACCATGATGCCGCTGTAATTCATGGTCTTTGTGTCGCATCGACACTTTCACCCACATGCTGTTCCAGCCAGTGACGCGGTTTCACTTCGGGAATCCTTCACAAGCAGCTTGAAGCATGTGATGTCAAATAAGACTCAGTCTGTACAGATTACATATCAATATGAAGGACATGTATCAAACACACAGTGACAAAATACCAAGGCAAAACTTCTGTTCCCTTCAATGGAAATGTTCAATATAAGAGTAGAAAAAACACATCAGTAGACAGACTGACAGAAGGACAAATTTGTATGTATATATATATATATATATATATATATATATATATATATATATATATATATATATATATATATATATATATATATACTGTTAACAACAAGGTATTAAAAGAATTCTAAAACTCTACACAATTTGTTTCGAGCACACAGCTCTCTTCAGGATGATTTTTTTTTTAGAATTCTTTTAATACCTTGTTTTTAACAGATGTTGCTTTCCAAGGGGTTGAGCGCTTCTAAAGTTTTACCAGTATATTAGTGGTATATATATATATATATATATATATATATATATATATATATATATAATGAAACAATAAATTCCAAGGAGAAGTACCGAGCACCATTCCAGCAACTTACAGAGCAGCTAGGTGTTGCAATGACTGCAAGAAATATTAAATTATAAACAATATATAATATGCATGCATGTATGTATGTATGTAAGTATGTATGTATGTATGTATCAATTACTTTAATGCATCAACAACAATACACAGTAGTCCTGATTGCAGGCGCATTGATAAATTCTCTCTCTCTCTCTCTCTCTCTCTCTCTCTCTCTCTCTCTCTCTCTCTCTCTCTCTC
>JADBJO010008758.1:52500-55557 GCA_016801955.1 Conus betulinus
CTAGCCAGGGGTTAAAAAGGCGGCTCGATCTTTCCCATCCTCAGACGAGATTCCAGCGATACCGACCACGGCAGGAAATCTACTAGGGAAGATGAGAGAGGGGGGACAAGGTGACCAACACAGAAGCGGTATGTCTCGCGCTGGCCTCCTACCATGTAATAGGCCCTGCTGAGACAGCGTCGGCTGCGTTGCCGGGCCACGTTGTTGCACGTTCCATTTCAACTAAAAACCAACTCAGGAAAAAAATAGCCCCCAAACCTAAAAAGGAGGATGGTCGCATCCCAAAAGCTTCTCTATGAGAGAGCTTGCTGCATGGGCAGAAGCATTGGGGCCGCGGCCACAGCCTAGAGACAAAAATGACGTTTGCAAGGAAAAAAGAGAGGCATGAAGGCGTGTGAGGAGTCCAACACTGAAATCCTGGAAGGACCTTGCAGCAGACCAGGAACTGGAGTACAGCAGGGGCGTCGGTAGAAACAGCTGCAGACTGTTGAAGACAAACTGACAGTTGCTGCAGCACAATAACAGCCAGCAGAAAAAGGGGATGACAGCTAACAAGCAGTGTCAGCATACATATGTGACCATTGTAACAGAGACTGCCACTCTCGTTTCAGTCTCTACAGCCACAGGCAAAACGCTGCTCTGAGCGAGCTGACATCCCGTACAGATGTGAATATTGGGTAGATATACTCTGTCCATGGTCAGCCACGACCAACAGAGGCTACTGTACTACAGTGAAACCCTTTGCTATTTAAAATGAATAAAGTTGACATGTGTTGGTTTGCTTTATCGTGTTATCTGCTTTTTATGCATAAGGTACTCTGCAAACAGTTATCTAGCGCAATTCCAACCCGTGATTGGTTAAACGGTCCCATTGGTTTCACATATTCATTTATGTCAGTCAGCTGAAACTGAAACTCCTGTCTGTATGATAAATGTCAGCCAGGGCTGAGTGCGAACAAAATGACAACAGAGAGCTGATCACGGGCCCACAGCTCTCTTCTCATGAGGGGGGGGGAGGTCATATCCCATTCTCCGACTGATGGTCATGGGACTCAGAGAGCAAAACATGTGCAAAAAGATGCAACCGCCATAATTACAACACAAGAGAAAAATGAAATTTTGAAAACATCTGTCTGTCTGTCTGTCTGTCTAGCTCTCGATCCACTCTCTCCTCTCTCTCTCCACTCTCCCCTCTCTCTCTCTCTCTCTCTCTCTCTCTCTCTCTCTCTTCACATAAGAGAAGGAGATGTTGAGGGTGTGTGGTGTGTGTGTGTGTGTGTGTGTGTGTGTGTGTGTGTGTGGTGTGTGTGTGTGTGTGTATACACGTGTAAACTTTGACGAAACCTCCAAAACAGCACCACTCTCTCCCAGCTTACGGTGTTTATTATCTTACCGTCTCGAGATGATTTAAAAAACTGAAAAGAGAAAAAAAGGAAAAGAAAAAAAAGAAAAAACTGGACCACCAAACCGCTTGGTTTGTCTCCTTTGCTTTTTTTTTTATCCAATATTTCGGTCTTTCGGGACCTCCTTCTAGGAAACGAAAGCTCCAGACAAATATGCACAGCTCATTGTACTGCTGAATAGAAAATTCGATCATTTAGATTTACTGTGGATCAAAACTGGGGCAGAGAAGGAGAGGGGGGGGGGGGGGGGGAATGGGGTTCAAAGAGAGGCAGAATCCGGTTGAAGAGGGTGACGGTTTCCTGGTCAGCTGTAAGAAGGCAGACAGATGCTGAGATCGTAGAGAGGAGAGAGAAGAGACAGACAAGAGAGAAGAGGCAGAATGGAGCAGACATGGTAAGGAGTAGAGGGGGAGGGAGATAGAGTAATGAGGGGACAGAGAAAAAGGGGAAATGGATGGGAGTAGGGTTTTAGAAAAAAGGGGTCGGGGGGATGGGGGGGGGGGGGGGGGGGGCAGTGACAAGGGTCGGGGAGGGGGGGGGGGGGGGGTTGGGGGAGGTAGATGTGGAGAGACAGTAAAGAGGGGGTTTAGGGGTAAGGAGGTGATGGCAACAGCAGTAAAGGGGGAAGAAGGAGAAAAATTTGAAGAGTAGTCGGAGGGTTGGAAGGGGTGGGCGGGCAACGTGGGCAAGAGGAAAGGGGTTTTACAAAAACGGGAAAGGGGAATACAGAAGTGAAAAGAGTACGAGGGGACAAGTAAAAAGGGGGGGGAGGGAAAGAGGGGGCGGGGGGGTGGGGGGGTAGGGAGTGGGGTGGGGGGAAATAAGTGGGGGGGAGCGGAAATAGGACAATAGGGCGAGGGGTGGGGAAGTGAGAGATGGGTTGTAAGAGAAAGTAGCGGGAACAGAGTGGAGGGAGGGGGAGGAGGGAGAAATCCTCACGTCTCTAACTGCAGATTCAGGGTATAACAGATGATAATAGTTTATTACTCTGTACTTGAGCATTTGTATGTAAATAACAGATAAACAGCCAAATGAAATTGATGGACACAATCGGATTACTTAACGAGTGTTAAATAATTTTGATTGAAATTGCACTGTATCGGTCTGTCTGCTATTTTGGTTACGGAATTAAGTCACAAACAAGCTTATAATACTGCAGCAAATATGCATGCAAATACATATGACTTCTTTATTCCGGGTCAGGTTCCCATGCGCCTCATATTCAGATGATTGGGGTTAATAGAAACCACTCTATGTACAGCAAACAGACTAATCACAATCTGATTAGGTGTATAGGGTCAAAGACGACGCGAAGAAGAATAGTGATGATATGATGGTATTATGATGATGGAGATGTAGTGATGGTATGAAATGGACAGCTGGAGGGTTGTGGTTTTTCGCCGGTGTATCTCTGGGCAGTCATGAAACGACAGGGGTGGGCTGATACACCCACTTAGGTGGAGGGGGGGTGCTACTTTAAGGGGGGGGCTGTTGAAAAAAAAATGGGGAGGGGGTTCATCCCGGATTAGGGGGGGGCTTCTGGGAGAGGGGAAAAAAATAGGGGGGGGGGGGAACACATACGTGGGTTCGAGAAAAAAGAGAAAAAGTCGGAGGTTATGGTCCCTAGTGATAGTGGCGTTAATGGGTGTCCTGT
>JADBJO010008758.1:60519-73019 GCA_016801955.1 Conus betulinus
TGGCCTAACTGTTTTGATACTGGATACGTCTTCGAATATATATGCATTTAAATCTTTTCTGCAATTGAGACCTGTAAACAATGTACCCCAATTGGCTTGCCAATATAGTTCCCTACGAAGGAGGTTTGCATCTCCCCCACTCACTGACTCGATTGGACAGATGGACAGAAATGGGACCTCACGGTTGTGTGGGTGAGATGTTCGTGTTCACATGGTGGGCAACCATGCATTTGTTGGTCTTGCCTCTGTTGACATCGCTTTTATGGTTGGCCCAACGTAATTTCAGGTTTGTGGTTGAGCCTGCATACCATTGCTGTGGGTGCAGACTGCACCTGATAACATATGTCACACTGGCAGACGTACAAGTAAGATGTTGTAGTATTTTCCACGACCGCCCATCCCATGGAGAAACCAGTTCATGTGTGTCCTCAGCATGCTTACAGGTGTCGCATTTCCTTGTACATCTAAAGAAGCCAGGGCACTCTTTGGGTTCATGCTCTACAAGTCGTCTTGGCACAGTGGGTTTGTAGTTTTCATCCAAGTTTTTGAGTCTCCTGTCAGTCGCAATGATACACTTGGAGGGAAACACAGATTTGTTTTTTGGGGGGTGAGTACAGGAGATGGAGGTTCCTTTTAATGATGGCAGTCCTCGACGGAGCTCGAGGGTCAAATTTTGTGACCCAAGTTATCTTTTTGCTCTGTCTTTGATGGGGGGCTGATGGAGTATGCATGTCTTGATTTTGCGGCTCCCTGAGAGATCTCTTTGAAGGCTCTGTCATAGCGTCAGCCTGACAAGGTTAGGTATCTTGCATATTCCCTTATCCTCTCTTTCAGCTGTTCGTCATTGTTGATTAACATTCTTAGTCTGGTCCCAATGCTTCTCTCGCTATGCCTCTGAAGACTGACTTGGGGTGGCAGGAGGAAGGGTGGATGCAGCTATGGCAATTCTTCGAAAAAAAAAAAAAAACGTCAGTTTCGATGAGCCCAGCGTTATTTATGCTCACCCTTACGTCTGAGTGTTCTGCTTCTCTGCCCACAGGAAAACCGTCATCATCTTATACCCGGGGGATACAAACTCTGTAAAGTGTGTTTCAAAAGCACTGGCATCAGCGGAGTCTGGTAAAATTGCAAAAACCGTCATCTCTGAATCTGCCCCAGTTGAGGGTTTCTATCTCTAAATATTCCTTGTTCACCACCAGAGAGGGAATCAGTGGAACTGGAGTTTCTTGTACCAGTTTCTCATCCAGTTCACCCATAAAAAACATCAATATAATCGCACGCATGGCAGGGCCCCATTGCTGTCCCATGATTGGGAGCTGCAATCAGAGTCTTACCTTCACCATCGGTGTATACACAGGCATTGTTGTCAAGTGCTATTTTCAGTCCCTCAACAACGCAGTCCGTAGTGGAGAAGGATGGTCACTGAACATTTGGCCAACAGCTGGGACTCCCATAGCATTGTCCACACTTGGCTACAGTGAGACAACATCGCATACCGCCAAAGTAGCTGATGGGGGGGAGTGGAGCCACTTCTTTGTTGATAGTGTCCTTTCTTTCAGGAATTCTTTTGTATCTATAATTTGATAGGGTAAATAACTAGTTAAGTGGCTTATGGCTGTCTGGATAAATGTTTGATAGTGGTTGTATTGGCGTCCCACTGCCTGACAGGAGTAGTCTGTATGGATAGGGAAAGGATTTGTGGGTCTTGACCAGGGGCTTACATTTGGCAGGATGTACATCAGGATTGTTTGTCACGAAAGCGTACACTTCCTCATCAAATCTCCCCTCGTGAGTCACTTGTCTGCCCAGCGTTTGACTTTTTTTTGCTGGTGCCTCTAGTCGGGTCTTTTGTTAGAATGTCAAAACTGGTTGTCATCTGCTAATGATTGTTGTATTATCATCATAGGATAGTGGGGTGATAACTGTTGTTGCAGATTTGTCTGCAAACCGACAGGCTGCTTGATGTGTTTGAGAGGTAGATTGCGAAGCTCTTGCAGGGGCACTGCGCTGGCTTTTTGGTGAGGTTGTCCTTGATTCGCTTTTGATTTTTGAGTCCAGGAAATCCCTAGTGCACGCTTCAATGAATGCTTCCAGGGCAGGATCATCTCTCGGGGCACTTTTTTGTGGTAGGTTTTTACCATGGTCTTTTTGCAAAGGACTCTTCATGGTCGTCATCTTTCTCAGTTTCGCCCACCCCTTTGTTAATTTTTCTGTTTTCTCATGGAAGCGGTGCCATCGGAGATGCTCAGCCCAGGCATGGGTGCCCAACAATTGGTCGCATTTACATCCGTGGGTCGTCTTGGGGTTGGTGCAAAGCAGTCAGACATTCGGCAAATGGAGATCTGATCTTTTGTCAGGGTCAAACTCATGCCGGTCTTCTTCTGATGGGGTGTATCCTTTTTGAGGAAACGTTCTTGTGCATCTTTATCTCCGATGTGGTCTAATATTCCTGGACTGGGGCTTACTTGAAGGTGTCGGATTTGCGCTTTGTGTTCCACGTGCTTCCGACAATTCTTCTGTTACTATTTTGAGTGATCCTAGGTGATCAGTTGGTGTTGGATGAGCGGTGGCTGTCTCATTTTCTCTTTATCAAAACCCTTAGCTTCTTCGGTGCATTCGGCGCACCTTGGTGATGATGGTTTTGCAGTCTCCTCCTCACCTTTCCAAGTATTCTATTCGCATAATTGTAGCTAATTTTGGTTCTCTGAGTGTCCATATACTCTTGGAGCATATTGTATTTCACATCGATACTGGCATTCACTTCAGAGTGGACAAATCTAAGAGCCGTGAGCTTGCATCCTTTAGGAGGTCTTTCAATGAGTTCACCAAGTTGCTATCATTGTCTGGCTTCAAAGCTAAATTCATATGTAATCTCAGTCCATGAGGCAGCACATTCATCCCGAAACACCTGCACAAGAATATTTCTTTTTGTTTGCACTTCTGGCGCTTAACGTAAAGTTTCCGCTGTGTACAGTATTCTGCAGTGGGTATCATGGTGGCATCTACTGAAGGGACCAGTTTAGGGTTGAAGCTACTTCTGTAGAAAAAATGATAGGTGTGGAGTCAGACATATAACAGGGTTTTCTTTTTAAAAAAGTAAGTATATACATATATATATATATATATATATATATATATATATATATATATATAATGGTGTTACTAACTAACAACATTTTTTTAAAAAAGTGCTCAATCGAGTTGGGAGCGGCATCTGTTAAAAATTTGATTAAAATGTAAGCATTAAAATCTACAGCGCTGTTTCTTGCTGGTGCAGTCGTCAGGATATGGGGGATCAGTGCTGTGAGTGTTTTGATAGGTGTTCGCGGTTTGCCATCACGTGCGGTCAGTGTTTTTTCATGTGTTTTTTTTTTTTTCTCTGTTCGCTGATAGGAACTTCCATTTGTGTCTGCAATTGTAACCATTTTCTATCTTAGTGTTTAGGGTTGCTAATTGTGGTTTGCATAGTATCATATATTTTTTCTGTTAGACATAAATTACATCTTTTTGAAATGTTATTATATGATGCAGCTCTTTTAAGATTTTCCAGGATATGTTGTAGTCTATTTTTTTATCTTTGAGTTTCCAAATATATTTACTCAATTCTGTTTGATTTTTGTATCTTTCTTTGTTAAATGACTGTTTATGATTTGCATACCTAGTTTTAAATTGGGTTTTCAGTGATACCTATATATGTTTCTTCAGTGTTCTCTGATTTTACAGTGGCTTGATGATAGCTAACATAGAATTCAAAAAATCAAACAACGAATTTCAAACATCGTTAAAAAACGAAATCAAACTAATCCAAAACGATAGAAAAATATTTGTGAAAGCAGACAAAAAACAGCAATTTTTTACAAAATGGAATCTAAAGAGTACTCACAAAAAACTCCTTGATAAAAACATCCAAAAAAATACAAAAAAAAAACTGACAAAGTTACATATGATCACATTAGGAAAAAAGAAAAGGAGCTTGTACAGCAAATGGACCTAAGTGATAGAGTAGAGACAACAGCAGAAAGAGAAGCTTTTATAACACCAAAGACCATAAATCTAATTTTTTTTTTTTTTAACAACCCAACATGTAGATTGATAAACCCATCCAAATCCGAATTAGGAAAAATCAGTAAAAAAATTAGAGAGAAAACCATAAAAAAAAACATAAGAGAGAACACTGAATTCAGCCTCTGGAAAAATACATATGAAGTTATACTATGGTTTAAAAAACTCAACAAGCAAGAAAATACAGTCTTTATAACATTTGATGTAGTAGATTTTTATCCATCTAAGATGAAGAGCTGCTCGCCAAAGCTATAAAATTGCCAACAAATACATTGAAATATCAGGGTTAGAAATGGAAATCATTTTCCATACAAAAGAAAACTTTACTCCACAGCAAAAAACGAGACTTGGACCAAACACCAGGAAAGTTTCAACTTTTGATGTTACTATGGGATCGTATGATGGTGCCGAAACCTGCGAACTTGTCGGACTATTTATGCTATCTAACATTCAAAAAAAACACTTGGAAAACAAACTGAACTGTACAGAGATGATGGCCTTGCTGCATTGAGCGATATCCCTAGAAACATTGAAAATAAGAAAAAAGAAATGTGCAAAATTTTCCACGACAAAAATTTAAAAAATCACCACAGAAGCAAACAAAAAGATAGTGAATTATTTAGACATTACGTTAGACCTCAACCAACATACATTTAAACCATACAAAAAAAAACAAATGACACACCTGTTTATGTAAAAACATCAAAAGTAATCACCCACCTTCCCATACTGAAAACAATACCTAGAGGCATAAACAAGAGATTATCTAATCTGTCATGTAATGAAACAGTATTTAATAACACTGCAGCTGCGTACCAAGAAGCGTTACACCAAAGTGGCTACAACTATAAATTACACTATGACCCAGGCAATCATATGAGCAGACACAAGAAGAACAGGAAAAGGAAAATCATATGGACACAACCCCCCCCCCCCCCCCCCCCCGATGGACGATGGAAGAGTTAAAACAAACGTAGGGAAAGAATTCTTTAAAATTCTGACATCTTCTTTCCCCAAAAGAGCACACGCTGTTCAAGATATTTAACAGGCACAACATCAAATTATCATACTCTCATGTATGCCGAATCTCAAAAACATCATTGATTCAACCAACAAAATGAAAAGCAGTACAGAGACAAACGAGGGTGAAGAAAGGAAACCTTGCAATTGTACCAAGAAAGCACAGTGCCCTCTAAACAATAAATGCCTCCACAGCAATATTGTATATCAAGCCACTGTAAAAATCAGAGAACGCTGAAGAAACATATATAGGTATCACTGAAAACCAATTTAAAACTAGATATGCAAATCATAAACAGTCATTTAACAAAGAAAGATACAAAAAATCAAACAGAATTGAGTAAATATATTTGGAAACTCAAAGATAAAAAATAGACTACAACATATCCTGGAAAAATCTTAAAAAGAGCTGCATCATATATAATAACATTTCAAAAGATGTGATTTATGTCTAACAGAAAAAAATATATGATACTATGCAAACCACAATTAGCAACCCTAAACACTAAGATAGAAATGGTTAACAATTGCAGACACAAATGGAAGTTCCTATCAGCGAACAGAAATAAAAAAAAAACATGAAAAAAACTGACAGCACGTGATGGCAGACAGCGAACACCTATCAAAACACTCACAGCATTGACCCCCCATATCCTGATGACTGCACCAGCAAGAACAGCGCTGTAGATTTTAATGCTTACATTTTAATCAAATTTTTTAACATATATATAATATATATATATATATATATATATATATATATATATATACTTCACTCACAGATTGTCAATGCAGCTGTAAGTGTAGTCCATTTATGAGCGTCATACAAGACAAAAAGAAAATATTAGTTTCACAAATGCTAAGTCTAAAATAACTTGAACAGTATTCACACGCACTTGACGTTCAGAATGAGTTTGTAAACCTGGCGACGAATTTTCAGAACTATTAAATGACATTCACAAAAATTACATTTTATGCTGGGATACCTATGTCATATATATCTAGGTATATTGGAATGCTACTGTTCAGTCATCAAGACGTAACGTATTCCGACATAATGTTGAACAATGCATTTTTGTGTATTTTTCTCTTCTTGGCTTTAAAGTGTGTGTGTGTGTGTGTGTGTGTGTGTGTGTGTGTGTGTGTGTGTGTGTGTGTGTAACAACAATAACAATAAACAATAACAATATGTTTAATTCAGTCTTTTCAAGGCCATTTAACCCATATGGACAAAAGAGAGATACTGAATATTACAAAGCAGCAGTTGAGAAGTCCTTTTTTTTACAGGAAACAATATGCATGTAGGACATATCATAAACAATATGTATATACAAGGCTTTTAATAATGATAATTCATTTCAAGGGATATCTATTGACATTATCTGTTTCAGGCATGTTAACAGTTATACACAGAGTATGTGCAAATTTATATATTCTTAAATTTACACAGGACTCCTGAAATAGAATTCGCTGTTTCTAAACATTGTTTCGTATTTTCAAACATTCAGTTACAAAAATGTCAGTCTTTAGTGATAATTTTCCCTTTAACTTTAGTATTAAGAGTTGTCATTTCGTTGTGGAAGGAAAGCGATAATAGAAAGGAGGTATATATTTATGTCGTAACAGTGTATACCTTTGGCATTTCAAAAGAAAATGGGTCAAATCTTCAACATGATTTCCTTCACATTGTTTACAAAAACAGTCTGTAGATAGTTGCCAAATCAAAGTACGCCATTAAGAGCAATACTGTTACTTCTCAATAAACATATTGCACGTCTATATTTAACATTATCCAGATCTGAAATATATGTTGCTTTAACAATCTCAGGGTGATATTAAACATAATCCCCCACTGAGAAAACTGCCTCGTGCCAGTTTTGACGATATACATCTTGTAGTCTAGCTTTAAATGATATCAAAAAACAGATTAATAATACCTGGATTTTGCATTTCCCACACTATACCAAAACCATGTCTACATAGAATATTTCTTATGTTTGTGACCCAGTTTTTTTTCGACCAGCTATGTCTTGATTTAACAACATTTTATAAAATTGCTTAGGATATCTATGATCAGCTTAATGTAGAATTCTACACAAGTATTTTATTATCTGTACGTAAGTATCAATAAAAATGGGAAATCTACCACATTCTCCAAGAACTGTCTTATTTCTAATATCTCGTCCAACTCCCAGTATCATTTTGAAAAATTTATTTTGTACCCTTTCAATCACCTCATAACTTTTATAACCCCAAACCTCTGACCCATACAACAAAATTGGCTTTACTTTCATGTCAAATATTTTAAAGACAGTTACGGTTAGAATTGTTTCAAGTTTAAAGTATAACCTTTTTACACCTGCTACTGTTAATAATGCTTTACTGCTCAGGTTTTCTACACATTTTGTCCAGTTTAGTGTTGAACAGAAATTAATTCCTAGATAGCAATAAGATGATACCACTTTTATCTCCTTTTGGTAAAAGTCCCATTGTTCACTCTTCTTAATAAAAAAAAAAAAAGACACCATTTCTGAAAACAATAACTTTCGTCTTATCCATATTCACTGACAATCCCCATTTTTGGCAGTGCTTTTCTAAATAGTCAATTTTTCTTTGAAGGTCCATAACATTATCCGAGATAAGAACAATATCATCGACATACATTAGTGAAACAATTCCAAATGTGTCTGCAAAAATATCAACTCCTCTTGCCCACAATTTAACAATTCTGTCTGAAGTTCTGAAAGAAATATAGAAAACAGCAGAGGACTTAAAATGCATCCTTGTCTCACACCTGAAATACATTCAAAGTATTCTGTTATCTTATTTCAACACACTGCCGCTTTCATCGTTTTATACATAGCTTTTAGAGTGCTAAAGATATTACCATGAATACCTTTAGATAATAACAAATATAACATCTTTTCTCTATGAATACAATCAAAAGCCTTGGAAAAATCTACAAACAATCCATAAAATCGACCTCCTGATTTAGTTAAATGTTTTTGGACCAATGATTGGAGTGTGAAAATATTGTCTGTTGTACTATAGCTTTTACGAAAGCCAGCTTGTGCTTCGGGTATATTATTAGTCTCTTCACAAAATCTTGTCAACCTCTCATTAATTATTGAGCTGTAAATCTTACTAATGACATTAGTAATGAGATACCTGTGTAATTATTTACTGATTTTCGACTGCCTTTTTGTGCAAAGGATATATAACAGCCTTTGTCCAGCTCTCAGGATACTCTCCACTTTCAAATACTCTGTTAAATAAAGGACATAAAAAATTCAACTATGTTATCCTTTGCATGAAAGAAGAAGTCTGTAGGGAGACCATCAGGTCCTGGAGCTTTCCCCTTTTTGCATTTTATTAATTGCTGTATGTATCTCTTCTTCAATACTCCTATCATCAAACTCAAATGTTAAACATGCATCACATGCATTTACTTCATGCTTTTCAAGTTTGTCTTAAACCTCTGGTAAGAAATCAGTATGATCAGTCATTTCTGAATTGAGTAAGGATTGGAAATACTGGAACCACTCGTTTAGAGAAGTGGATGAAGCATAATTTCTTGGACTTGTCAATGATTTAAAAAATTTTTTTAGAAACATTTAGAATTAACTTCCTGACAAGCCGTATGTAGCTCATTTACAATTTTTGCGTTTTCTTGTTTTTGCTTAGATACGCATAGCTCTCTGAAAGCTTTCTTGCTATCTAAATAGTTGTTTCAGATCTTCATGTTGATTTGTCATTCTAAATTGTTTAAGTAGTTTATATTTATCTTGTTTCGCTTGTTCGCATTCATGATTCCACCAGGGTGGCTGTGAGCTTGACTCATGAATCCTTTGTTTTGCTTTCATGTTCTCAACTGCCGTTTGTATGAATGAAATAATACATTCTGACGCTGAATCAACATCTATTTCCAAAGCATTGTGAAAACGTGTAAATACAGAATTTGCATTTTCTTGGATATATTCTGTATAATTTGCTGAGTACTGTTCATTAAAAATATATCTGACTTTATCTTAAGGGCAATGTCTTCAGTACCATCAAGATGTATTTTTTTCATAAAAATCTAATACTGATACAACTGGAAAATGATCTGATTCACTTCTATTCAGAACAAACATATCAGTGATTTTATCAAAAAGTGGCACTGAACATATAAAGTAGTCCACCACACTCATACCCCTATTTGCAATACATGTTATTTCTCCCTGCGAGTCACCAGTTTTGCGACCGTTTCCAATAAATAGGCTATATTCTTTCAAAACGTCCGAAAGCTTCTGTCCAAATTTATTTGAAATCGTATCTTTAGATTATTTTTCTTTATATGGTTTGTCCATTTCCATCAAAAACTCGTCAATATCTATTAACGGTTGCACATGTTTACTTTGGAACATTCCTTCAAGATCGGAAAGACTACCCATCTGGGCATTAAAATCTCCAGATAAAATTAAAGGCAGATCAGGAAAATTTTGCGACATTTCAATGTTACCCTCCAAATGTTCAATGCCATTTGATCATCTTCACCATAAATAGTAGAATTTTCAGGAACAGCATACAAAGCCAGCAATGAAATCAAATGAAAAATCAAAAGACAATTTTCAAATTTGAGAAAAACCTTATCCTCTATATGTTCAAGTATTCGTGTCACCCCCTGGCTGAACAGTTTATCAACACAACCAACCAACCCCCCTTTTAAACGTTTTGATCTTCGAGAAAAATGCACATTATAATCAAGAAAAAGCATTTTCAATATCTTCTTTTTTACAAGACACAAGACCAGATTTCAGACAGAGAAAAAATTCTAAATTGTTTACAAAAAATCAATGAAGGATTTACTATTCAACTTATTCCTTAGACCTTGAACATTCCATGCCATAAGTTTAAGGTTGCAGTTAGATTGGTCTCGTTCACACAGTTCTGTCTCCTCTTCACAGTTTTTTTTTATGAAGATCTTCAGTAGTATCACCAATTTTCTTTGTGCAGTCAGTGTAACTTTCATTATCTTTTACTGGACTTTTATTTGAAGAACGTGTGTGTTGATTATTCTGTTTATGACTGTATGACTGAATATTTGTGTCAATTCTACTTGTGACATTAGTTCCATCATTGTCATTGATCATGTTTTTCATTTGTTCGTTATCTTTACAGTTTTTGAAATATTTATTACAATATTGAACATTTGAACTTGGACTTACATTCTTTCCGGAGTGGTTAGTATTATCAATGGTGTCAAAAAATACACTTTCTTTTCCTCCGATTCTCTCCAGTGCTGAAAAGTCTGCTGATGGCCGGCCCTTCATCTCCGTCCTCGCTCCTCAAGTTGTTTTCTGTCTCTGCCATAGGAGTAGGTCTTCCCCTCCACCACAAGAGTGTCAAACTTCAGGTGAGCCTTCTTCCCGTTCTTCTTGGCGTCTTTGAGAAAGGGTAGCAGCTGGCGTCGTTTCTCTCTCACTCTTGGAGTAAAATCTTCCGACACAAATAGGTTTGGTTGATTCTTCAGCTTGGCACGTTTCGAGAACATAGCTTCTTATTGTTTGTAGCTGCTGAAGAGAACGATAATGGGGTGAGGGGCTTTACCTCCTTTCAGTCTGTGAGCACGTTCTATCTTCACTTCGTCTTGAACCCCCATCTTGTCTTTTATCACACTGTTCGCTGCCTCTTCACAGTCATTCCAGGTTTCAGTATGTCCGTCCAGTTGGGGAATTCCGTGAAAGAGTAGATTGTTTCTTCGATTTCTCCTTCTATGTCATCCATCTCTCTCTTCTAGCTGGATAATTCGCTCCTTCAGTTCTTTATTCTCCTTCATGACTGATTCGAACTAGTCATTAGCTTTGCTGTTCAACATGTCCATTTTGCTATCCATAGAGTTCGTTTTCTCTTAGTCATTTCTCGCAGTATTTTCATCACATCGGAAATATTACCTTCCTCGATGTTTTTCGATGTCATTAGTTCGGGGGTGCGTAGTCGAAGGACTGTCCGTGTTGGAAATCCTGGCTTGATGCAGGTTTTGCTTGTTTTGCTTTGTACCAGGTCCAGGATGCGGTTCAACGCCGCCTATCATCAACAACACAAGTACCGTGGAAAAGGCAACGGCAGCAGAGTGACTGTTCATTTTCAATCCTTTCACACGTTTGCTGCTTTCTCCGCTCTTCTCGCCCAGTAGAGTGTTCAACACAAAAGCGAAGCGTCCGATTCTTGCCCGATAAAGGTTGACTTCACAGCCCATCGTTCGCACGAGAGAACTAGTTTTACATGCAAGTGTGACAGCGACGAGAGCTCAGCAGAAGCACGTCCGATCAGTTCGACGGTCAAAGGACTTCTCGTGTGTGTGTGTGTGTGTGTGTGTGTGTGTGTGTGTGTGTGCGTGCGTGCGTGTGTGACGAATGCAAACGAATCAATTAAAATACGGTTTTGAAAACCAGGAACGATTTCATGTTTTCATGCGTCTAAAAGCTGCACGTCATACGCATTTGTTGAAGACTCATAGCACTCTGACTCAGTCATTTCTTTTTAAGTATTTAAAAAGTTTTATTTTCAAACAAATTTTGAAATCGTCAGTATATCTCTCTTGAAACTGTCTACTGTTTTTAATGCCTTCATTTCTTATATTCTTTTCTGTAGAATTCTTCATGACTTCCTCTCCAATTTTTGTTTTCAAGTGTGACACGTGTGTATAGTTTTAGCAACCTTTTCACTAATTAACTTTTTTTTTTTCATTTGCAGTTTAACACCAAAACGTTGATAGCATATCATATAAGTTTCTACAAAGTAAAAAAAAAAACAAAGACGAACCACTCGTGTTATGAAAAACCATTGGAAAAACTTAAGGTTTTAACATTTGTTCGTTATATAGCCTAGTGTACTGAACACTTATTTTCGCTATTGGTAGTGACATTCTCTCTCTCTCTCTCTCTCTCTCTCTCTCTCTCTCTCTCTCTCTCTCTCTCTCTCTCTCTCTCAAACACACACACACACACACGCACACACACGCACACACACACACACACACACACAAGACACACACACACACACACACACACACACACAAGAAGAAGAAAATAAAGAAAGAAAAAACAAAAAAAAAAGAAAAAGAAAAGAAACAACGAACAGCAAAAAAAAGAAAAAAAAATCTATCGACTTTACATCTGTGACTGCACATCAAGCTGACTTCCAGGCAAAGTTCAAAAACATTATATATGACCAAATACGACGGCATATAAGCAACATTGAAGTAATAAATAATGCGCTTGAGAAATTAGGAGCAATTTGAGTAGATCATAAAACTTTATACCGATAGATCGTAGAAAGCTTTGTTTAAAAACGAGTATCACACACACACACACACACACACACACACGCGCGCGCGCGCGCGCGCGCGCGCGCGCATGCATGCATGCATGCATACA